>SDVV010040583.1:0-10519 GCA_016164225.1 Gammarus roeselii | reverse complement strand
CCAGGGACTGACAGGACACTCTACATACATCGTTTACTTTCCGTCACTAAAAATAATACATTGATCATTCCAAATAATATTGGGAGAAACTGTTCAATTTAACCGCGGTAAAATTCATAATAACCGACCATGTATACACACTAGTCAGGACCTGACAATACATACGGAGTTCCGTCTATGCATTGCTACAATAGATTGTCTGAATTGTAATAAACTCTCTGCTACTGAAAGAAACGTATTTATCTGTCCAGTTGTAATTCACGACCGCAAATTGCGTTACTTATGTTTATTGCGTAATTGCTTCAATTACGGTAATTAGTTTAATTGCGTTAGTTGCGTTAGTTGCGTTAATTGCGTTAATTACGTTAGATTCGTTAAAAAAAATCCGACCAGGCTGAAATAATTGAAAAATTGTTGCAAATCTGAGCTAAGTGGAATATAACGGCTGAATTACTGCCGTCTGAATTGTGATGTCCATTGGCCAAGCCTTGCTGTAGCCGTTGACCGACATTCGGGTTTATTAGATTCATCAAAGGAAGATTGTAAAATTAGACAAGGGCTTCACATTCGAATGGAGGTTGGATAGAGACTTATGTAAATGCCTTTCAGTGTTTCAAATTCATTAAAAATGAGGTCAGTGGAAGAAAAAAATAATATAATCGATGTAGCTGACTTTTTAAATTGGGTATCAAACTTCCAATCATAATTATCAAATATTTCAGTTTAATCATCCTTTGTGAATAAATATAACTTAATTAAGCGTAAGTTTCTTAAAATGATCGAAAACCACCAGCATAGTTTCATGGTTTGATATAAAACAAATATCTAACATGTGATCCAATAAATGAAATGTTTTGGATGCACTTCAAAGTTTTGCTTCCTATACCGTATTGAAACGACCGACTCGTAATAACGTTTGTTGTTTTCGTTGACCGTGCAACACGGATGCAATTTTTTAAATCGCAAACTATTCCAAAGCTTCACTAGCTCAACCTCAGAAAGTTGATGGTTCTTTTCATCACGTTCCATGTCATGATGATGTCGGCAAATTCCTCCATTTTATGGTCAAACTTCATGGGGAGTTTCCACAACAAAAATCTGCCGTTTTTGGAGATGACAGATTCTGGAACTTGCTTCTCTTTCTTCAACGAACTAGAAAAAGAGCACAGCAACCCGGACACCTCATGAAGCAATAAATGTTATGGAGAGTCCAGATTTTATTATATTAAATCATTGATATACTTCATCATCTTCTAGGTGATGAATTTATATGAATTTGATCTTTTGATACCTCAAAATTAAATACCCCTAACGGTATTGCGATTATTTTCCAGAGTGTAATGGACCGAAAGTTATATACGTGCCGTACATACAAGAATGACTTCAGACTAAATTCTGGTGAGAAATACGTTTATGCTCAATACGAATGAATATGTTCATTCGTACACTAAAGACTAAATTTGGATTGGTTGTACGTTTATGCTAAAACGAATGAATTTATTCCCAAATACATGCTTCAATACTGATACGTTATATGAAACCGTGCCACTCTTAATTTGAGGTGGAATAATTTCTTACCCTGTGAACGACATTGCTCGTTCATCTGAAGGCATGGGTTTGTAGTTTGAAGGAGTTTTCTTTTAAAGAAATAGACCGTATTAGCGCTACCATCATCGAGTGTATCATTCTAATTATCATCAAAATTGAATCAAGATGCCTTCTCTATGAACTTGATAAATATATTCCGAATATCATTAATAAATCGAATTACTGAGCAAGAATTCATTTCCCCTACCGACCACGAGCAGTGATAATCTGATGTCTGAAGTTGAACAGGTGTCATGCAGATAAAATTGTATATTTATGACCCGAAGGCAAACGTGTTTGAACTGTTCAATTCATCGGTCTCAACGAAAATCCTTTCCAAGTGAAGCTATTGAGAGAACTGTAGAGCGTATCACAAAATGAAAGAACTAAAACTTTCCGTAACATTTTCTATTATGGCGACACAGATTCATTTTTTCCTGAATTTATCAAGCTGATATCATGCGGTTGAAGTCGTTAGAGCTGTTTCTCTTTTCGGTCAGTTTGTCAGCCTATCATTACAGAATTTTATGTTTCATATCTTCAAAGCGAGAGCTCCAACTGCAGAGGTTGTATATTTGAACCACGCATATCATCCTGATGACCGGCTGTCTCCTGATTAGTGTTTCGACTGTCATTCGTATCGTTTTGTTTAGAACTCATCATCTTAGCCTACCTCTCACGATGCTAGGGCGGCATCCCCTATCAATAACATCATTCGTCTGACTCCGTCGCTTCTGATCACAATGAAGCGCGCAGCAGCATCTCAATGAAGCGCACAACAGCATATCGACGAAGCTCGCAGCAGCATCTCGACAAAGCGCGCAGCAGCATCTCGACGAAGCGCGCAGCAGCATCTCGACGAAGCTCGCAGCAGCGTCTCGACGAAGCGCGCAGCAGCATCTCAATGAAGCGCACAACAGCATATCGACGAAGCTCGCAGCAGCATCTCGACAAAGCGCGCAGCAGCATCTCGACGAAGCGCGCAGCAGCATCTCGACGAAGCTCGCAGCAGCGTCTCGACGAAGCGCGCAGCAGCATCTCAATGAAGCGCACAACAGCATATCGACGAAGCTCGCAGCAGCATCTCGACAAAGCGCGCAGCAGCATCTCGACGAAGCGCGCAGCAGCATCTCGACGAAGCTCGCAGCAGCGTCTCGACGAAGCGCGCAGCAGCATCTCAATGAAGCGCACAACAGCATATCGACGAAGCTCGCAGCAGCATCTCGACAAAGCGCGCAGCAGCATCTCGACGAAGCGCGCAGCAGCATCTCAATGAAGCGCACAACAGCATATCGACGAAGCGATCAGCAGGATCTCGACGGAACGCGCAGCAGCATCTCAACAGAGCGAGCAGTAGCATCATTCAATAATATTGCCTGAGGTATTGTTCCCTTGCTTGGGGGAATTATGGGGTCTCGGGAATCGCCAGTGAGGAGGAGGCAGAGTAAGAGATACAATTATAAACCACCTCCTGAAACGGGTCTAAATATTCGCTTGCCCGACCTATTGAGCATTTAAACCACCACCTCCTGCCACGGGTCTAAATAATCTAAATAAAAATCTAAAATTAAATCCTTTTTGACATAACTGTCATGGTTCACGATTCCAATTAATTATGAAATTAACAAATCAAATATTTTGAGTAAATAATAATTCAAGTTATTTCGACCTAATGTTTCTTGTCTGTCACTCATCGTCAGTAACGTCATTAGAGAGGCCTCGATAAACTCTTTGAGTAGTCCTATGTAATCTTTCAAAATATTTTTTGTATTTTTAAAAGTCAAGTTCTGACTTACATAGAGCTACGCCAATTGATCGACACACTCAATGACCGGGAGAAAAAATGAAATAAGGAATGTATATATCCAGGACGTGTATCCAGGACGCGTATCCAGGACGTGTATTCATGAATTTGAAATCGTACCATTACCAAAATTGAGTTCTTACAAAATAAATGTCAACACACGGTGAGATGTCATCAAATCAAACTATATGCCTATGGAGGGAATGACAGCACATTTTGGTAGAAATGACAACGAAAATATTAGCTCTAATATTTTGAGAAAGAAAATGTAGTGTTTCATCAAGTATGAAGCACCCAGGTTATTATAGCCAGGCTATTATACCCAGGTTTTTATACCCAGGTTATTACACCCAGGTTATTATACCCAGGTTATTACACACAAGTTATTATACCCAGGTCATTATACCCAGGTTGTTATACCCAGGTTATTACACCCAGGTTATTATACCCAGGTTATTACACGCAGGTTGTTATACCCAGGTTATAACACCCAGGTTATTATACCCAGGTTATAAACAAACATCATCTGTAATATACCCAGGTTAGTATACCCTGGTTGTTATACCCAGGTTGTTATACCCAGGTTGTTATACCCAGGTTAATACACCTAGGTTATTATACCCAGGTTGTTGTACCCAGGTTATTACACCCAGGTTATTATACCCAGATTATTACACGCAGGTTGTTATACCCAGGTTATTACACCCAGGTTATTATACCCAGGTTATAAACAAACATCATTTGTATTATACCCAGGTTATTAAACCCAGGTTGTTATACCCAGGTTATTGCACCCAGGTTATTACACCAAGGTTATTACACCCAGGTTGTAATACCCAAGTTATTACACTCAGGTTATTATACTTTGGTTGTTATACCCATGTTATTACACCCAGGTTATTATACCCAGGTTGTTATAACCAGGTTATTACACCCAGGTTGTTATACCCAGGTTATTACACCCAGTTTATTATACCCAGGTTGTTATACCCAGGTTATTACACCCAGGTTATTCCACCCAGGTTATTATACCCACGTTGTTATAACCAGGTTATTAAACCCAGGTTGTTATACCCAGGTTATTTCACCCAGGTTATTACACCCAGGTTATTATACCCAGGATGTTATACCCAGGTTATTACACCCAGGTTATTATACCCAGGTTGTTATACCCAGGTTATTACACCCAGGTTATTATACCCAGGTTATAAACCACTCTCGATTACTGATAATTGATTGATCCGACGGAGACTTTCAAGAAGTTATTAATGCGATTATAATATGTTATTAAGTCACTCAATACCGTTAGTCACTTCCTTATTAAATGAGTTTATGTTTTGAATTCATGTTCAACTTTTCTTCCCAAGTGAATTGTACAGAATATTGAACATAAAATTAATTCCATTCAATTTTTGCTCAAATTTTAGTCGATTTCATTCACAAAACTTGTAAACTGACTGAACTTTTATATATGTTCACTTTTGCATGAAGATAAATACCAACCTTTGCAAATTCGACGAATTCTTGTGTTCGAATTCCCTGTCACATAAAACATTCCCCCGATGTTCTCTTCTGAGTGCGAACAATTTATTTACCTCGTTAATCCGTTTCGTATATTTGTACATATGAAACTATGAACAATTGCATAGCATTGACAAAAAAAGTATATAACGCATAGCATTGACAAAAAAAAATTATAACGCATAGCTTTGACAAAAAATATATATAACGCATAGCATTGACAAAAAATATATATAACGCATATCATTGACGAAAAAATTATATAACGCATAGCATTGACAAAAAAATTAAACAACGCAGAAAAGTTTCACGATGACCATAAGAAGTTCACAGGACACGAGATACTTTTGGATTGTTTACAATATTTTAGAAGGTATTATCCAACACATTAATCAACTTCACGGCCATATCTTGTTCATGTCCTTCTTGTTCTTGGAAGATGTACAAAAAATCTGTTTTGTAACATACAATACCAATAAATACCCTTGTACTCACACGCAATAATACGACTCGCTTCGAATGTGTCTCAACTTACTATCAGAGGCTGTGATAAAGTTAATCGTAATCATCGCGGTTCATAATATGTTACTGCGATAAATATGTTCACGGTGCCATGTACATGTTGATATCTCTTGCATTGAACCTGCATGGTATAAATTGAAATTCAATAGCCTTTAAATTGCATTTTGTTAAATGGGTTAGATAAATTTCCAAGGTTTCATTTGGCCATGAAATAAAAATAAATTTATTCATAATTCTATAGCATGTTCCCTCATGACGGTGATGCTTCTATTTACAAATTACTACACTGGACAATAGCTTATAAATATCCTAATTGCATCACAATCACCTGCATTCAGACATGGCAGATGATATATAATCGAGGGGTTGCACCATATTATTCTAAATTAAAATTTTCTAACCTAAAATATTCCAATACGATTAGATCCATATTTATTTTACAATAAATAAAATTGTTGAAATATGTTATACAATTTGAAAGCCATGATTTACATTAGAAGAAATTTAGTTTCAATGTCTGAATTTTATATTTTGTTCTCCATACAATGATACCCATGCCAACTTCATAAACCGTCCAATTTTTCGAGAAGGCTAGAATCATTCCGGGGCTTTCCTACTGTGGTCTTGAACGAGTTCTGTGAACTCAAAGACCTCATTGCCAGTAATAACATTGCCTGCAATAACAGAAAACTCACATTTCTGGGAAGTGGCATGACTGCCTACCGTTAATCTTTCTCTGAGAGAAAATTGAAATTTCCCACGGAAAAAAATCGTAGAAATGCAGCCGGTTTCCTATTGTTTCGTTTTTTTAACGTATCATTTATTTTAACGCTGGACCAAACACAGCCAAGGCCTGATCTCACCAATAAAATAAAATCCGTTTGATTATTTCATTGTTTTTCATGTTGTTCATACGAGTGCAAATGTATCGCCTCTCTTTCCGCGTGGTACACCGTTATGCCCTTATGTAATTGATAATATAATTGACCATCTTATAACCCGACGGTTGGCAGAGGTACCAGACCCTGAGCTGATTGAAAGAATGGGTTTCCATGAGGCTACAAGAAGCTTTGGTAACGAAGCAAATTACGCGTATCATTGATGCAGGCTTCCTCGTCGCGCTAAGAAACAGTTGATGGTGCTCAGGCTCTAGTACCTCTGTTTATATTTTCAATTACATAAAGGCACAACGAAGTACCATGCGGAAAACGAGGTGATTTATTCGCACTCGTTTGAGAAGCATGAAAAAATATTAAATGAAACGTTTTGAGAAAGGAACATAACCATTTTCAATTGTTATGTTCCTTTCGCAAACATTTTTCAGTGGAAAAGGATTTGGATTGATTTCAATGGTGGAAAATATGTAATAATTAACCCCACAAATAAAAAAAAGGAGTTCTTTTTATATATGTAACCAGAATTGAAATGAGAATAGTTATATTGCATCACCAGTGTTCATTTGTGTTACATAGACACTAGAGCAAATACGATTATTAGACTTCGATAAAAAAAAAATTAGGAGCATGACAGGGTTGGATAAGACTGTCGCATCCAGCGCCGTTATAAAATAATCACTCGACTCAAAATGCTAATTTTATGAGGTGCGTGAGACGTTGATTTTTTAGATAATTTTCCCACAAATTTATTTGTTTACTTCCCGATGTGGTTATTTTCTCACGTATACGTAAATTCATGTAATCCAATTCAAATATTTTATCTTGTTGGATGCACGTACAGTGCACACCAATATTTGTGTCAAACATCGAGAGTGGAAGGTTCACGTAGACTCCAGCTGCTATTAATTTACATACAGTTGAATTATTTAGGTTGGTTTGGCTGTTAGCAAACCTAACCTAAAGAAACATTAACATACATAACGAAAACACTTATTACAGTAATATGATTCCTAGTTCACAATTTTATAACGATAACAAAATGTTCACTGTAACGCGTATAATTAATATTGATTCACGGAAATAAATCCTACTGTATAATTTCTTTAGGTCGAATAAATGTCAAAATGTAAGAAAATATGATTAATTATTATTCTCGATTTCAGAAAATAGCCGAATTAGTCAGAAGCTAAAATTATTCATGACGTAAGAGGAGATTAAACCTTTACTATGCAATTAATTGGTAAATTATATTTATCGTGAACTTTCACAACGTCAATAAGTTTTTCACGACATGCCAAGATGTGTGGCGCCGAATTAGTCAGAAGCTAAAATTATTCATGACGAAAGAGGAGATTAAACCTTTACTATGCAATTAATTAGTAAATTATATTTATCGTGAACTTTCACAACATCAATAAGTTTTTTACGACATGCCAAGATGTGTGGCGCCGAATTAGTCAGAAGCTAAAATTATTCATGGCGTAAGAGGAGATTAAACCTTTACTAAGCAATTAATTGTTAAATTATATTTATCGTGAACTTTCACAACATCAATAAGTTTTTTACGACATGCCAAGATGTGTGGGTGATTGAATATTTCTTCATTCGATGCTCGGAAGTAATATAAGATATGCTAAAAGAAATCTGGAAAATATTGTTCACGAATTGCACATCAGGTAATACCAATCCATTTTGTAACTCAAGTTACGTTTTCTCATGAAACTTTTGTGGGGTAATGTAGGAAAAACTCCCAATTTGGGAATGGGTAAAGCAGGCAATGAATAACAGCACGGTTGATATTCACTTCAGGAGATTTTTCATTTAGAGAGGTTACCTTTGGCAGATACGTCTGTCACGTTGATACCTTGGTATTCACTACCACAATAATACAGAAAAAAATCCAACCTGCATTTAATGTCGTTGAAAATCCAGACGATGTCTACAGAACATTCATCGTCTTGCCAGGCGATCTTGAAATAAAATTTCAGCTTATGTGTATAAGATTATTTATATACATTTTTTTTAATTTGTACAAATAATATATACGTATTTTATGTCAACGACTTCCAGAATTTAATCGAAATATCGATTTTAAACTTGAATGGTATACATTCGATGCTCCACATTTCTGATATTGATTTCCACCATGCGATGCTACCGAGCCAGCACGATACGATATGCAGATATGACATGAACTCCTTTAGGAGCTAAGGGGTCCTGGCCGTATCCTTTAGCACTAAGTGAGTAAGTTTTGGTAGGTGTGAGTACATGAGAGGAGTGTGAGGTGTATCTTGTCGTCGGCCACCCCCTTCTGTGGACTCGGACTCGCGTCGGTATCTGCATCGGTGCCCCCAAGCGCGTATTTTTTTTTTTACTTTCAATTAACCTAAAAATTCAATTGAAGGTTAAAGGAAAAGCGTTCAATATTGGAAGAAAAAGTCGAAGTTTCGACGGAGTTTTCGAGTTCAACTAATTATTTTTGGCACGAAAATACGAAGGTTAAAATGGAGTTCTAGGAACTTTTATAAAAAATATGCATTATTTCGATCATGCAAATGAATGTGTACTCTTTAGATAAATGTACAGTAGGATGAAAATAATCCTTAACATTTTTAGATTTTCATGCAATTCAAATTGAAATTTTCCGATATGCATTTCAATTTACTAGAAACTGTGTTGGCGGAATGCCTTCAGCAGTTGACGTCGCCGCAATGCTAGAATCAGAATTATCGGGCATTAAATTCAGTGGTTCAAAAAAGCCTTGTTCCTTTGTTGTA
Source organism: Gammarus roeselii (assembly GCA_016164225.1). NCBI lineage: Eukaryota > Metazoa > Arthropoda > Malacostraca > Amphipoda > Gammaridae > Gammarus > Gammarus roeselii. The sequence goes on along the minus strand of SDVV010040583.1, from coordinate 1,412 downwards.
GACTAAAACCATGAACGAACTTTTTCCACGCCATCTAATTTAAGGATGTGCATTCAAACTGAAACATTTTTCACGGGAATGAACATTTCATAACAAATAACTTGGTTGGTGAACTTCAGTCCATGGCACACGGAATAAACAGAACCATTTCGAATCTTAGAATTAATTAGAACCTAAGGTAATAACTTGATTGGTGAACTTCTGTCTTTGGAACACGAAGTAAGCGGTATCATAAAAGATCTCATGAATTAATTAGAACCTAGGGTAAGAACTGGCTTGGTTAACTTTTGTTCATAGCATGCGAAGTAAGCGGTACCATAACGGATCATGGAGAACTAATTAATTCGAACCTAAGGAAAGTTCTATACGGGTCTTAATGATTGAACTCTCTGAGTTGAACGCAAATGAGACTGCCAAGGTTCTTGCCACAGCTCGACCAGAGTGGAATTTACTAATTTATCTTCAGATTGCTTCTCAGGAGAGGCACTATAGTCAGTTATGAGAGACTTAGAGCCTGCTCTAATTAAAGCGTGTCATGCACATACCGCAAGGGAAAAGTTAATATTCAACAGGTTTCCTTTTAATACTAAAAATATCGTGGTAACGAATGCGTGTTTCAATGAATAATAATTATGAATAATTCCATTCGTTTTCAGTTACCGCTCGAATCTCGAAATTGTTTGCGATCGTGTCCCATTCATTCCTGACTATATACAGTTAGAAGTGTTCCATTCATTCCTGACTAGGAAAACAGTTAGAGGTGTTCCATTCATTCCTGAGTAGTAAAATAGTTAGAGGTGTTCCATTCATTCCTGACTAGTAAAACAGTTAGAGGTGTTCCATTCATTCCTGACTAGTAAATGAGTTAGAGGTGTTCCATTCATTCCTGACTAGTGAAACAGTTAGAAATGGACATGATATTTGTATGTATAGCTTCTGTAATAGCGTAACGTCAGCAGGCCAGGGTATTATAATCACTATTCATTGAAGAGCTAGACAGGAACAGTTTGCAGTGTAGCGTCTACACAAATCGGATTCGGAAGCTCTTCGTCTTCTTGGAGACCCTGATGATGGGATATAAGATGATGCTGAAATATTTTTTCGTCCTCTTCGAATCGGTGATAACTGGAATACATTAACCAATGTCCAATTCTATTGACCGAGTATGATGTACCTCACCCACCTTAAATCCTTAATATCATCCTCAGGAATGCGTAAATGGAGCAATTCTGATGGTATCAATGTTTTATTTCTCGTGTTCTATGTTTAGAACGTTAAATTGGAGCTACATTAGAAGTAAAGCATTACTGCTCCGGCAATCAGGCTTGCTAGTGCCAGAAACTGTATCTGTTATTCGATCCGTTTTCGTTTTCGAAAACTCCAGAAAACACTCTTGAAGGTGAACAGAAAAT
>SDVV010040582.1:0-10520 GCA_016164225.1 Gammarus roeselii | reverse complement strand
TATAATTAGTTATAGTCATGACTTGTTTCCCTATTAAAATACTGTCATGATATTTACTATGGTATCAGATATTTGGACTTTCTTTGAGTTGACATTGTTACGGTTTTATGTTTTCAGGTTGTAATATTTGGGTAAATCAAGGTTGGAATGATGAAACATTGGTTTTATAATAGTCTTTTTGTAACAGGTAACAAGACAAAAGTTACTCTATCAATAGAGTACTGAATATTGATTTGTAATTATGGACACGAAGTACAAAGTGCATATCAAAAAGAAAAGTGTTAAGTGTAAGACGAGCGTAGAGTAGAGTAGGGGCCTACAACCGATGGCTGTGCTCGAAGGCAAGTCTGTCCGCTCTGTGTGACCGAGGGCAAGTGTCTGTTTTCGCTGCTGGCGAGAGAGTCTGTTGTTGCTCGTGCTGCCCTGAATAATACGTGGGAGGGCCATGATCATGAGATTGAAGAAGATCCTCCAATCAGAGAATAGTTCACATTTTTGGACCAGCTGAAGAGGCGGGCCTTCCAATACCCAGACCTCATTGGTAAATATACAATTGAGTCTTTTAACGGATTTTGTTGGCTCCTCCCATCTATTGTTTACCATATATGATACCCCTGAGCTAAACAGTGTTATGGGATCTAGTCTCCCCTCCCCCCTATTGCTGACATGGGGATTTTCAGGGTGCGCGAATGGCCCTCACTTCGTCAATGTCTCCTACGTCATATGATCTGCAAGGCGGCCACCTGTTCCATTTTAAAACAAACATCGGAGGGGAATTAAATATATGCTAGGCAAGGGACATCCATGAAATTTGAGCTAAGGGTTAACAGGCCTAAAGCCTACACTGTTTTATAAATCTGTGCCAGAGGAGGCCAATCATAACAACATAAGTAGCTGATATGCCTCAACATTTTCATTTAATTTTTCAAAACAGAAGATTAATAACTACTAAATACATGTGGGGAGTCAATCTGGCAGTAGCTTAGCTATAGCTATGCATTATTGTTGGTTTTATTTTTTATCATTTTGGCAACTAACTGCAACATATTCTTCTTGTCACTACCAAATTTGGAAACAATCTGTTGAAGATTGTTGCCAGAGCACCAATGTTTACAGAACTTAGATTTTTTAAGAACAACATTTTTAGGGACCTGAATATCAGGTTTACTGAAAGGCTTTTGAAAAAATTGTGCATGTATCAAGTGAATAAAATTTGCTGATACTTGCTAGTAAAGACTGGTTCTTTAGCTAGTCCAAATTGACATTTCCTATGTCAATGCCCCAAGAAATGCAGGGGGTCACCTTGGGGCAAAAGCTGCTGGAAGTCACCCTGGTTGATTCAGCTTGTTTTGTATTTGATTATCTCTGTGCACATCAGTTGTTAGCTACTTTGTGCATGCTGTAAGAGCATTCTTAATTTAAACCCTGCATCTGGAGAACTTGATTGTGGGTAAGGTTAGAACCTCTGGCAGCAATATAGCCATTATTCAGGTAGAAAAGTGCATAAAAATTGTCCAACATTAGGAAAGGAAGAAGATTAATAATTCCCCCCCCCAAAAAATAATATATGTTCAGACAAAGTAACATGTCACTTAATCTGATTCACTTGTGAATAAAGAAAAGTAAGCTAAAATGGGACAAATACTTAGTGTAGCTTCAGGGCTTGGGATGAATTAAAAAATAAAGTTACAAAAGGGTGGAAATAAGTTGCTCAGGTCTAGATGTTCAAAGGTCTAAAATAGTGAATGGTTCAAAAACTCGTATTTAGGCAATATTAGTCATAGGAAATTCATTTGTTTAGTTTCTACAGAAATTTCTTGATGGGATTTCACATTTCAAATTCAGAGATGACCAAGTATCATCCAAATTTTTCAAATATATAGCTAGCTAACTAGCAGTCATTTCTTTATAGCTTGGTTAACCAATAAACTGTACCCTTTTCAATTTAAATTTTTTTTTTCAATCCCAGCACCAAAAACTCATCAGAAATGGATTGTGTGTTGTGCTATATCATTGGTATTACATTTCTTGTATTTTTAATTTGTTTGGTGATATTCAACAAGGTCTTTTCTCCTGGCAAGAGACCAGATCTCTGTGGAAAACATGTCATGGTGAGTTCACTTGATATTGCTACCTGTAAAACACATAGCTAGCTAGGGAATCTAAGCCAGTAATGATGTCATATTAAGCTAAACATTATTGCATAGGTATCTGTTGTTGTTGAATTCCTGCATGTCTCATCTCTCCAACTTGTTGTGGCTAGCCTAGCGGTCTGGACATGTTTCCACTTCCACACCCATGGGGCTGAGTGCTAGTGATGAGGTTGGTTTTTAAACTTTGGACACTAGTATTAGCTATTAAACTGTGCTCCTACGCTGTTGCCCATCTAATTATTATGGGTAAAACTTACACCTACACTGTACTAATTTACTGTTTAAAACAATTTGACAAAGAAAAATGAATTCTTGGCGTATAATATTTTGCAGTAGGTTGAGCCTGTTGTATTGGAATGCTATAACTTTGGCAGACATGTGCCTTGAGCTAGGTCCAAAACATTGATGGGGTTAGGCAGCCAGCCACTAAGGTTAGCTGGGTTTTTGTACCAAATAGGAAAAATTAAGCATTTAGTGGCTGAGGCTAGTTCATTTATTAGCCTGGAGCTAACTGATACTTCTCATAAGCTCTATTTTATCAATCAAAATATGATAAAAGGCAACTAGGCTTTCATCAAATAATTCTGGCAGTTAACTTGATGGCCATTGTTAACAGCTACATCTGTTGCAGGTGACAGGAGGGTCGAGTGGCATCGGCCTTGCGGTGGCAGAAGAGGTGGTGCGTGCAGGTGCTCATGTGACACTGGTGGCTCGAGACCGTGGAAAACTGGAGGAGGCCCAGCAGCGCCTACATGCCGTGGCAGGACCCAGCATGCGCCGAGTGCACATCAGACCCTGTGAGTGGAGGAGTCTACATTATTGGGGTTCATGTTGTTGTGCACATCAGACCCTAGAAGTAGAGGCACCTCACTTATGTGTTGTTTTGGGATCACATCAAACACCATGAGCACTGTTTTTTTTTTTTTTTTTCAATATTCTTGATTAAAAATGTCAAGTAAGACCATGGGTGGTATTAGGGTATTAATATCTCAGACAAATATGGCCTGCAGGTCTAGAGAAAGCATGTAGCTGCTAATTCTCTGCCACATAGCATCACTACTTTAGAACATGATCAAATTTGTAATATTGTTCAATAACATATAGGATCATCCTTACCTTTGTTGTGTTTGATGCCTCAAAACATTGTCTTGAAAACTGACAAATATTATTAGATAATCAAATCAACTATTGTTGTTGAGAACAATAATTGAGTATCAGCATTTGCCATCTATGAGTTGAGCTCTGTATACACTGGCGCAAAACACCGGCGCCATGAGGGACAACACCTCTTTTTGGGTGCAACACTCACTCCGCCCACGCATCTCCCTACCAAAAATTGTGCCTGCGCATGTTGTGAGCAGTGTCAGACAGCACAGCATTCCTTGGCTTGCTTTGCGCTCTTCATGTCAGTGCGGCCTGAGGTGTCAAGAGGTGAGGTGAGGATGGCTGCAACTGGCGCTCCTACAGTTTTCCAAACCACGTCGTTGATTGGAGCAAGTAAACAACAAGATTGTTCATAGATGCATTCAGAGAACATTCTTGTTTGTGGAAGATGAAGAACAGCAAGTGCAAAGACCATAATTTGAAAAATAATGCAATGATGCAATTCTTCACATAGTCCAGCAAGTTGTTCTGAGGTTAACTGTAGAAGTAGTCAGCATTGATCAATATGGTGAGCGTGTTAGTATTGATCTATAGGGTGTGCGTGCCAGTATTGATCAATATAGTGAGCGTGCCAGTATTGATCAACATGGTGAGCGCGCCAGTATTGATTAATATGGTGAGCACGCCAGTATTGATCAATATGGTGAGCGCTCCGTTATTGATCGATATGGTGAGCCCGCCAGTATTGATTGATATGGTAAGCGCGCCAGTATTGATCAATATGGTATGCATGCCGCTGGACACATTCCTATGATCGGCACACACATTTATACAAATGAAATGTCTCAGTTGGCATGGTATGAGAAATGTTTCCCACACACTCCCACCCAAGAAACAGGCGCATTGGCACTTATTGTAGTTGAGTGGCAATACGCTGACAAGCGGTCAAGGCTGCCTTCCAAGTTGGTCGGGCAGCATTTGGTTTGTTTGCTCCTGTGGGAATGGGAATATCCTTGGTGCTGTTGACTGTGGTGTGCACCACTCTTGGTGCTTGATTGATGTGGTGACGTCGAGTCTTGACTCAGCTACTCTGGTGGACTCTCAATAGGTTCCACCGCTTGCACTTCTAGTAGGTACAGCCGAGTCACCTGTCAACTGATGATGCCTCCACGAATTTTGAGTTCCACGCTTCTCACGTGACCGTCTTTACCTGCGTGGGCCTCGATGATTATTCTCAGACTCCATAACAGCCTAGGCCCTCGTCGTGAATCTGAACTATCTCATCTTTGCAGCCCCCCACAGCCCCGACAACAGGGCACGCAGGCATGGGAGGCAGTACACCTCAGCGCGCCAGCAATCACAATGAACAGCACGGTACAAGCACTGCAGCAGGACGCTGGTCGGAATGCGATCAATAGGTCCAAATAAAACAAAACAATGAAGACAGTCAACGAATGTCACCCACCTTTGGTGCAACGATTTCTCTGGCATCCATGGCGTGATGCTGGAGTATGGTTTGGTATTATTTTCTAAACCTTGTCTGGAGTGGATGCAGAATTTTCTGGACATTTCCTTTGACGCCGTGCTAGAAGCTCTGCTGTGAACATGGATGGATCTAGCTCTTCCTCGGGGTCCAGTGTTGCCACGGACGCGCTGTCCAGACGATGTTCAAGCCTCAGTTGGGACGGCCTGAGGGGTTGATAGTCATGAACTGAGTCGGAAATAGAAGTTAGCGGATATCATTGAGGTCCGCTTCTATCTTGCAGAGTACGGTGTGTAGCTCATCTTCCGTCACCATGGCTCTGTGTAACGTTTTCTGTAGACAAAGCTTGACCATCTTCACGATCATCTTGAAGAAGCCTCCAAACCAAAGGGCCCTCCTGCTAGGGTTGAAATGCCACTTGCATTTGTTTTGATTCAGAGTGTTCCGAATCCTGTGATGTTCCTCCCAACACAGGAGTATTTTTGCGGAGCTCACAAATTTCAATCCATTGTCACTTAGCAATTAACGTTTGGGGATAGGAGCGACGAGCAGAAATCCATTGGAAGAGTTCTCGAGGAGGCTTCTGCAGATAGATCTTTAGCAACCTCTAAGTGCACTGCCCTGGTGAATGCTCACGTGTACAGTGCAATGTACCGTTTTTCGATTTGTGTCCCCTCTTTCACATGAAGGGGACGGGCATAGTCCACACCTGTTACAGCAAATGGATGAGATTGATTCACCCTGTACCCTGGAAGGGGAGGGGTTGGTGATCCACGAAAGTGTGTCCCACATTCTTTTCTGCACTGCATACAGTTCCTTATTGCTTCCTTTGATTTTTGGCTAACCCAGGGGATCCACCATCGTTGACGCAGGCTGGTCACGACGTGGTTTATTCCCATGTGGTGCTTGACATTGTGTACTTCTTCAATTATAATTTTTGTAATCCAATGTTTGGTAGGTAGCAGGATTGGATACTTCACAGAGTCCTCAATCTTGGCCTCTGTGATCCTGCTCACCACCACTAGCTTGTCAGCCTTGCAGCCTAAATTTACTTGCTTCATTAAGGGACCTGGTTTGAGGAATAAATTCAACTCTTCCGCAAACTCCTCCCTTTGGAGTTCTTTTACTACCTAATCTTTGGCCCATTCCATCTCATTGAGTGTCAATTTTTGGTTCTTTACCTCGTTTCTTTAACCTTCGATTGTTCTTACCTTGGTTTCTCACATTCAACTTCACACACTCAATGTACCTCTTTACCCACCCAAAGGGGGTTATTAATTTTTTGAAAGTACTACATCTGTTGGCTACTGAAAGTAGGAAAGACTCTGGGGGTAGAAGCTCTTCTGCACTATTTAGTGTCACACTTTGCACCTGTTCAGGAAAGTTTTCCCACTCCTGGAGTTCCGTTATATTCTTTGGCCCATGCCACCACAGTAGCTTGACTTGAGCGTCCTCAGGTTGATTCCTCAAGTTATCAAGTCAGCTGGGTTTTGACTTGTATGAACATAATGCCAATTTGCGTTGGGAAGATTTTTTTTGATGTCCATCTTCTTGTTCTGCATGTAAACTTCTAATGAGCCTGTTGAGGGTATCCAGCCTAGTGCCACTTGACTGTGCACCACATGTGTATTTCCTCAACATTTACTTCCTCCCATAGGCGTCACATACATATTTAGTGAGCCTTGCTCCAAGTAGAGCTGATGTCAGCTCCTGTCTGGGAATTGAAAGTGTTTTCTCGGGTGCAATCCATCCTTTAGCCATCAATAATGTGGTCTTACCTTCACTGACTCTGTACACAGCTGCTCCATTTGCTACTGTAGAAGCATCTACAAAGGTGTGTAGGGTCATTGATTTTCCTATCTCAAAGTTGCGTTTGACAGGTATGCCACCCATCTTGGTGAACTCTCCCTTCAATTTTTCCCATTTGATTGCAATAGCTTTGGGGAGATCCTCATCCCAATCTACCTTTGACTGCCATATTTCCTTCATTAGGAACTTGGCCTTGATGGTGATGGGAGTCATTAATCCAAGAGGATCAAATTGTGCAGCTAATCCTTGAAGAATGATTCTCTATGTTGGTTAACCTGATTCTTACTCTCAAGGAGCCACCATCAAAGTGTCCTGGACAGTGTCCCATCTGAGTCCTAAACTGGAACAATGGGTCTGGCATCTGATTAACCTTCTTTCTCTGTCAGTTCCTTGAGTTCTGGATCATTGGTAGCCCATTCACGGAGGTTGAGCGCAGTATCACCCAGAATATTCTTGGATGAACTGTAGAATTCTTGTAGTTCTGCCTTTGTTGATGCAGTTACTAATAAATTGTCAACATATATATTTCTTTTGATCTTGTCTGTTATGTTCTTTTGCCCACCATACTTTTCTAAGTGGTGGTCAATTGTTGCATTCAAGATTTATTGTGAGCGAGTGACTCCAAAAAAGACTTTGAGACGATAGGTGTCTATGGGGCTGTCAGGATCCATGGGATCTCTGGGCTATACAAATCTTGTGAAGTCTCTGCCCTGTTTATCCAAACCTACCATCAAGAATGCCTCTGCAATGTCTAAACAGGCAACTAGTGACCCCAAGCTGAATCGCATCAACATCTGAGATAACTCTGGGACCATGGATGATCCTGGGACAAACAATCATTTAGACTTACCGCATCATTATGTGGTTTTGCTGAACAGTCAAAAACCACCCGCAACGGTGTTGTTGGAGATTCCTTTCTCACAGCATGGTGAGGTAGGTAGTAGCATGCATCTGATGGCTTCATGTCACTTATTCTTTCGATGAATCCTCTTGGTTGTTGCTCTTGCATAGCACTGTCATAGTGCTTCAACAGTTCAGGCACTTTCTGCAGACGGTTTACATTGCTCACCAGCCTTCCTTGGGGTAACCAATAATTGATAGGCAGTGTGGGATGAGCCGCTTCCTATGGCAATCTGGCCACATACTTGCCATCTGAAAATCGAATGCTGTTGTTGAATTGCTCTAGAGCTGTTTTATCATCCGGGTGTGCTTCTTCCGGTGATACCCCTATTGTGTCCAAACGCCACAATAGGTCAACATCTTTTTATGTTTCTTTGTCTGACACTGCTACCTTGAGTGCAGTTATCACATTGATTTGAGTGATGTCTTGAAATTCCTTTATGGGACCTGCCAGTAGGTCTCCTAACTTTGAAGATATTATTGTTATTCCTTCATCCTGTTTTTTGGGAAAAACAAAATCATAGTAATGATCTGCTCCAATGAGCATATCAACTGGGTAGTGGACTGTATTTTCAAACTTGTCAGCCAACTTGCGTCCCTTGGCTTTGAGGCGAGTGGCTAGTTCGTTCATCTGGATGCACATTTTGTGCAGAAGATCAATCTCTCTATTGCTGTACAAGGTATGAAAAAAATGAAGAGAGGAAGACTCGGGTATCAGAGTTGAGATTGTACTTCAAATGCCTGAAGTCGGGTCACCGTTCTGCTGAGTGCCCTGAGAAGGCACCATTCTGTAAGAACTGCAAGATTACCGAACATCACGGTGCACTCTGCTTCAAAAGAAACGAATGTCGATGAAGTGAAGACAAGCTAGCATCAAGCAGTGCAAAGTCTACAGCTGCAGCAGCTACCAGTTCTGTGGGCAACACTCCCACTAGTGTAGCTACAGTGAATGCACTAGCAGCTGGGTGTGGTAAGGCGACCGCCCTACCCACGGCTTTGGTTAGTTTGAAAACAAAGGATAGTATAAAACTCATGAGAGCCTTGTTCAACCAAGAGGCTCTGAGGTCAGCATTGCAACTGCTAGTGGGTAGGACTCATTTGTTGGAGCAAACCCAGCCAGTATTTTTTGCTGCACCTTTTAACTTGCTTTGCACACATTGAAACTTTTCAGAACGTCCCAGTTCATCATTTTCATGGATGGTTCTGAAACTTTGCCAGAATGAGGTGAACATGAGTATGTTCCTGCTGAAGTCTAGCATCTCTAGATTAGGTAGCTTGACTCTCACACATCTGAGGGAAGAGTTGCTTACTGATGCAGCAGCTTCACTACTTGGTGCTGGCTGCACTTCAATTCTTAATCTTCTGACCTTTGCTGGGGTGATATTCGAGGGTTCCAGTAACTAATCATTTTCTTCCTTGAGTTGGAATTTTTCTTCTTGAGAAATGTCATCATCCTCATTTACAACTTCAAGCATCTGCCTATGCAGTGCATGCGCTTTATCTAAACATGTTCCGGCAGTGGTAACAAAACACGTCGGCTTGTCCTGATTTCCTGCCTCAATGAATGGAACATGTTTGCAACACATTTCACTTTTATTTTCATCTTTGTGACTTTGCCTTGCAAGCTGCTAGGCAGTCACCAGTCGCTGAAGTTCTGACCTTACAACAATCAATAAAATTTTACGGTGGAAATAATCTTATTCTTCCATGTTGAGACTTATCTCGACCCTTTTGCATTAACTTTAAAGGGTGAATTATTATTTTCTTGAACAGAAAATATTTAATTGTCCATGATCTCATACCTGGTAACTAATTTTCAAAGTTAAAAACTCTCAGAAAAAAACTAACAAGAATAGACTGGCAACAATAACGCCCATTATTTGTCAATCACTCCTGCCGCAGTTCTTGAGAATTGTTCACCTGAAAATTATCACCTTCCTTCAGTCATGAATCAATGCAATCCAACTCAAGGACTACTTTGTTCTTTTCAGTTAATTTGCAAAGTCACTCCTTTGCTATCATGAAACAATGCAATTCAACTCAAGAACTACTTTGTCCTTCCCAGTTAAATTGCAAAGTCACTCCTTTGCTACAATGGTCCCTGCAAAATTTAAAAATTTGAGGACCACTTCAGTCCTCAAACCTAATTTTGCTCAACAAAATGCAGCTACTTTAAGAAATCTCACACACTTCAATTTGCACAAATTATATTAAAACAAGGACTTACCTTGTCCCAAATAACCTGCACCGTCACAAATTGCAACCATAAATCTCACAAAAACCTTATGACACTCATGCTTTATTCAAAACAATTTTGCATGCCAAGAACACTTCACATCTTCTTAGCCTCACCCACAATGAATTTCTTTCAATTCAAATTGGGTGATCAATGGCTTTGTTTTATCATCCTGGAAAGCACAAATTATTTTGAGGGCACACTTTTGTCCTATTTAAATATATTCCGCCCAACGGTGATGCTATTTAAATTCTTCTTGGCTTCATCCAACTTGAATTTGACTTTCAATTCAAATCGGATGGTCAATAGCCGTCTTTTTGCAATAACTTAACTACAAATTGTCTTGAGGAGCCAACTTCTGTCCTATCTAAACAATTTGCAATCCAGAGTTGCCTTTTCTGTCAAACATTCATCCAGTTCAAAAGGACCATTTTGGTCAGGATTTACTTTAGCACTCTATTTATACCTGACCGTTTTGAAATAAATTTATTACATTTATTTTAGACATCGATCAGAATGATCATACAAGAATCACATAATCCAGACTGTACTTATTTTTTGTATATCTGCATTATTCTAAGACATATAGCTACCTTATTTTATGGTCAAGTGAGTGCAGCCATCTTGGTGGTCAAAAACGGTCACAGTGGCTGTCATCCGAGTCTCTATTTTTCTATAACTTAACTACCTTCATTCCCTATCCTCATAGTAGGTTAGTCTACACCTATCACTGCGTCACCCTAGAAATATTCTAGTCGTTAAGTCATAATCTAAAACTTAGCGTCACATTGCTGGTATCCTCCCGGTTGGTAACTTCTCAACCTGTTTATGGGGC
>SDVV010040581.1:0-10520 GCA_016164225.1 Gammarus roeselii | reverse complement strand
CAAAGGGTCTCAAGGGTGTCCCAAAGGGTCTCAAGGGTGTCCCAAAGGGCCCCAAAAAGATCCAAGTGGACCACCCCAAATCCACCTGGTCTCCCAAGTCCCCCGGGTTCCCGAAACCCCGGGTCCCCGAGTCCCGCGGATCCCACGAGTACCTCCTCTCCCTGGGTCACCTTATCTCAACCAACCTTGATGCATATAATAAGAATAACCAATGGAAAATTTATCACCATGAAAAAAGGGCAGAGAAAAATAAGAGCCCAAGCAAAAAGAAATAATAAAATACTAAAATAAAGTGTTAATGATCTATAAAATGAATAATCATAAGCATCCATCCACCCCAACCCCTAAACGAGAATGTCACCTTATGCTAGTGTGGCGACGATACTAAGGGAGACGATTCCCCGCCCCTACCTAAACGAGAATGTCACCTCATGCTAGTGTAACAACGATACTTAGAAAGACGATTCCCCGCCCTCTCCTACCAGTGCAAGAGGCATAAAAATTGGTCGTAGTGTGCCGATACTGCCTGCATTGGACATCGCAGATAGTTTTGAGTAGTAAATGTTATTTGCTCGAGGGTAAAACAAGAGGTTAATGCTGATATACGAAGATCGAGCGATGTTGTATCAGTCATATTAGGTAACTATAAAGGGAAATAAAATCCTCACTTTATTCCAACTGGTGCATTGCATTTCTTGAATGAATTTCGTACAAACATGTGAAAATGAAAGTCAATTATGAATCTCATCCGGTAATTTAGATAATGCAGAAACTATTTGCCCTTAATTGCATCGAATCCAAAGATCGTTAGTTATACGAACCTTAGCAAATAAATAAATTTTACAGCCTCTGGTACCAAGATGTTAGTGAGGATCGAATCTTGGCGAGGACTGAAGTTTTTTCCAATGATTATTTCACTGTCCTCATCCACATACTCTGGTAGCAATTCTGATATCAGGTTACAGGCTATACCAAAAGTTCCTGAGGACCAGTTTAATTAAACACTAGGAACATGGCACATGGGGGATTCAGCCTGATGTCTGTATCAGTATTGTCTGTAATCAGTACAATTCATCAGGAACACAGACTTCGGTAAAGAATCTCCCTACGCGTTTCGTACGTAATGCGTTGAGTAACACTGCTAGGCTTATCCCTTGTAGTGTGACTCGAGAAAAATTTGTAGAATACTCGATGTTTCCCAGTCTTCAGACTTCATCTTGCATTCTATTATGTTGTTCCATTATGATGCTTGCAATTGAGGCTACTTCACTTCAATGTGTTTGTGGAGGCGAAATGGTTTCCAGACGTGAGTGCGTTTACCCCCCATCCAAATTGTGTTACATATATACCATACCCTTTAGATGGTACTAATCTTCATTGTATAAGACCACGCCGAGTTGTCATTGTGGTACTGGCTCAAGCGACATATTATCTTCTTGTTCGTTTCGGGGGGAATCATGTGCTATAATGACTATGAACAAATTTGAAGAAATTGATTACATACCGATTTATTCAAATTCAGAAATGTTTAATAATTGGAATGCAAATTATCCTACAGCACCACCTGGCGGATGATAGTTATTTTGATTTGATTTGGGCCTCATTTCCACCAGAGCCACAACGTTAGTCAGTTATATCCTAGCAAGCATTTAACAACCTCCTATCCCTAAACCTCGGCAATGCTTCTAAGTGTGGTAACCACGTCGGCTATTCAGCGGATTTTCACGGAAAAAAATATGTAGTTGGCATACTTTCAAGTATGGTAATCACGTCGGCTATTCAACGGATTCTCACGGAAACAATTATGTAGTTAGCATTCTTTTAAGTATGGTAACCACGTCTGCTATTCAGCGGATTTTGACGGAAACAATTATGTAGTTAGCATGCTTTCAAGTATGCTAACCACAGCGGGTATTCAACGGATTTTTACGGAAACCAATATGTAGTTAGCATACTTCTATGTATGGTAACCACGGCGGGTATTCAACGGATTTTCGCGGAAACAATAATGTAGTTAGCATACTTTAAAGCGGAGCAGAGATTCAGGAGAGAAAAAACGGCGACAAATACCGATTTGATTGGAAAATTACGGGGTGGTAGGAGTACTTGTGTATGGGAGAGTGATACAATTGGCAACGACGGAAATTATCATCATATAGCATTTACAATTAAATCCGGGGCTGCTGTTAAATCCTACATATTGTTTGATAGCGTCATTTAGAAACAGTCACCCCTCTCTACTAAAAACATTGACACGTGTGACAAATCCATTCCGTTGATGAGCAGGAATGGCATGGAATCAATTTCATTATCTCTGGATATTTAGCGCGGTTGCGGTAAAAAATGGATAAACATGGTGAGCCATGTTTCGCATACCCTGATAGAGAAGGGCAGCAACTGTTTAACATTAGGGATAACAGTGTTTATCCATTTGAGTAAATTCCTTTGACATTGATCTGTATAGCTCTTTACGAAGCCTCACAATAGAAATGTCAATATTTTCTAGTATCTCAATGCTATAATAACACAATAATTTCTCGACCTGATAAGCTTTGATTTCTGATGTCAGGAAATCGGACTCGTCGATTTAAAGTTTTGAAAGTGTTCAAATAAATTTGGATCATTGCATCACGATTGGGGCCTGATGAAAACCAATCTACTTTTTTAATGAAAATACATGTTGATCAAATGCTTAAATTGGACTAACAACGGAGTTTTTTAACCTTCATGCTTTTCAGCATACTACAACTGGTGTGTTTTATTGTAATGTTCAAATGGTCGCTGTGGACATTAAAATGTTGGCTTTTCATATCATGTAAGCCATCCCTCATCACCCATTCCGTTCGCATCAGCGTAAATGTAATCAAAACCCAAATATACTTTCCTGGGGGAAATATAACTAATCAACTCTAAATTTTCCCCCGAATATGCTATTTTTCTAGCTAATCAATTCCAAATTTCCCCTAAATATGCAATTTGTCTAGTTAATCAACTCATAACTTCCCGTAAGCATGCAATTTTTTCAGCTAATCAACACATAGTTTCCCTTAAATATGCAATTTTTGCTAGCTAATCAACTCTTAAATTTCCCCTAAATATGCCCTTTTCTGGGTCATGTCACATATAGCATTTTCCTCTTAAATTAATTAAACTGCCAGAGGCTCGCCGTAGACTTAAGAAAAATATTCACAATCCAGATCAAATTAATCCGGATTCCTAATTTTTTCCACTTTATTCTCAGTGAAACATCCCCAACTTTGCGCCTCAATCAACAACCTACACCAGCCCTATCATTAGTACTGAGCTTAAGGAAGAATAACTTAAAGTGGCCTCATTTGATCGAAAATATCCCACTCGAATGAAATAGACTTGCAATCCCTAGATAGTTTCCAGCTCCAGGGCGGACCCTGACGAATAGCTCGTTGATGCGATGTCGATTTCCAATTACCGTAGCTCGCCTGCTATTCCTACGAGAGAGCAAGCAATTTCCAGAGAAAATTGCTGACGTTGTCATGCCTCAACTTTAAGGCTTATTTCTCTTCTATTTCCGCAAATAAGTTTGGGAGAGGGAAACGCTCTTCACAAGAACTTTAATTAGGATGCAGTGTTATAGTGGAACTTTGAGAGAAGTGTATTCCAGGCCATTGGAGATAGACTTAGACAACTGCAACGGGAATAGGCGCTGGGAACACAAATAGGAATGAAACCTCAGATACATACTTTTAAACAAGGCATCGCCTGCGTCGCATAAGGTACAAGCCGGAGTGAACTAATACAAAATGACCCACTTACGAAATACGTTAAATTATACTTGGAACACTACTTACATTCTTGTTAATAATATTTCAACAGGAGAAAATACATAAGAAATAAAACCTTGCGGGGACAAATAAATGAAGGATCATTCTTGGTAATGACGTAGGTCGTACATTGGCCGACAATTCATGTTATAGTTTCATATATATACTGTGCAAACTACCTTTATATTTACTGCACTGCGCACACACTATCATTCTGTCGATGGTTTTAATGAAAATACGATTGCTAATCAAGTATATTCATGAGGTTTCATTTATGTAAACTGCAATAATTTAAATTAGTTCAATTATTTATAATTTATAGCGTGGAAACGACCAGTGGGCAATGTTTATGGGGTAAAACGGAATTCAAATAATGAAACCTGAATTCAAGTCAATATTTGCAGTATAATAGAACAAATGAACTACTGAATTATTCACAAAAATCAATAAGGAACATGTTTTTATAAATTGCACGAATAAAATTGAGGCATACCCCTAATTCAGAGACTTATTAGGGTCATCAACTAGTTAAATACAGCCATTGTACCGCAAAATATGATAATTACGGCACAGCCGGGCTTCGACGTTGCCATTTCCAGCATTGATGTGAATTTTCAGTGATAATGCCTGATCTGAACAGACTATGATGAGCCTCTAATAATAACTTCGTTGAAAAACGTCATAAGTGGCCGTACGAGTCAACTTTCTATAAAATTGCTTGGATCGTCCTTCCACTAATTAGGTACGGGCAAAAACATCGTTAAGCCAGTTTCTATCATGGAAATAATAGTTTCATCAGAATTGAATACAAGTCAAAGAGAGTTTAAAACAGTTGTTATCAATATACGGTGGTGTCACAGCATTATTTAGAACACAATTGTATTAGGTGAATGGTGGATGAAAAAAAAAAATCATGTATGAATACTTATTTGATATCCATGACAGTTGGAATCTAGGTGAATAAGAAGGATTACTCACTGTCACATATCTTAGTTGTGTAAGATATATGACCGTGTTACCGCAGACTGTTCTGTTGCGGGCAGAAGCACAAATTTCAACAACAGGTTATGAGTTTGATGGTGAAAACTGTGATATGTGAATTGCAAACGGGGACGAGGAATTATTTTAGGTCACTTGACGTGAAAAGACCAAAATAAATTTGTAAGGACTATGGTATCTTAAAAATACATTTTTTGAATCCAGCGAAAAAAAATGTAGTTTCAGAAAATAAATAAAAAATGAAGCTTCGAACTCCGTTCGTTTTGGGGCCGGATGCTCTGGTCCACTAACAAGGCCGCACCGAGGGTCTGGAGGCCACACTGAGGGTCTGGAGAGGAAGGTCGAAACATCAATATTCCGATTTTCTCCGCTTTCGTTGCTGTCTGTTCGAAGCAAGCCTTGCGTAACCATCGCCTCAGAGCACCCCCGCCCCCCTAACTCATACAAGACCCTCCTTTCAATTCTCCCACACTATTGTCTTCCCCCCCTTCTTCATCCAACCCCCTCCCCCCTTCCAATTCCCTCCCACTATGTTCCTCACTCTGGTGCAGCCACGAACAAGAAAATAAGTTCTATGTTTTTGACAGAATGGAGAATCCAAAAACATTTACTTTCAGCATGCACGAATGATCCTGTTATGACCTGATCTGATATTTTTCGTGCTCGGACCTTGTTTAACAAACCAACGACTATAAAGTGCAAGCTTCAGCGGAGCGCAATATTCAGTTGACTATAACAAAAATAGTCTTGTTCTCTGCATCCACCGTTGAACAAATAAAAATAAAAATAAATGTGTTGTATTTCGTTATCTATAGCCTTGTTAATATTGACCTTGAAAAAAATGCTTTTATTTTATATCGGCCAATTATTTCTGTGTGTTCAAACCCCAATGCCAAGTATCTATTTGCACGGCACAGTGCTGCGCTAGAAGTTCAAGAAACTTTGGGTTCTGCTCTTTGATCAAACCCTACATAGTATTTTCTGTTTCCTATATTAACACGTGTGCAAATGCGTTTCGAAACAAAAGGTTTTGGACAATCCAGAAGTTTGTAAAGATACCAGTCGGATATTTTCAGGCCCCCACTCGGTCACGAGTGATGCCCGACCACACTCGGTCACGAGTGATGCCTGACCACACTTGGTCACGAGTGATGCCCGACCACACTCGGTCACGAGTGATGCCCAACCACACTCGGTCACGAGTGATGCCCGACCACACTCGGTCACGAGTGATGCCCGACCACACTCGGTCACGAGTGATGCCAGACCACACTCGGTCACGAGTGATGCCCGACCACACTCGGTCACGAGTAATGCCCGACCACACTCGGTCACGAGTAATGCCCGACCACACTCCGTCGTGATGCAAAATGCAACGGTCAACACCATCGACAAAAGTGCACGTGTACAGAATATGGCAGCGTGACGACATCTATAGAGCTTTTTGATAATAAACTCGTCGCTGCCGATTAAAAGGCACCAACGCTAGAAATAACTACACTCTGTATTCCAGGAGTGAAACTTTCAATCGCGATCTGGTCAGGATTTTTGATTTCATTTGAGCCTCACTTCCACCGGAGCCTCAACGTGAGTCATATAAGGCTCCCCCGTAGGGCGCGGCCGTCGTTGATTCAGGTAAGTTCGCACGGCCTCGCGTGGGAAAATATTAGTCATGTCAAGATGAAGTCAGTACACACTTCAACTGTGGCATATTCGCGTACTAGCGCGTACGAGAGAGTAAAGAGTTAATGCTTATCTTCGTAAAATGTGTTGTTATTTCTGTGCGTAATGTTGTGGAGAGACCACCTCACTTGCACAGTTGTTTGAGGTTTCAACAGCTTCGTATAGTCCGGTGTGTTTTCCGGGAGCGTGAAGCTTTTTACGGTAGGTTGGGCCCGTGAGTAGGCTTTGTAGGTTGCACGGGGGATGTAGGAACGCTCGTCGGGCTGTCGAGAGTGCGTTGCAATCCATCAGTAAGTGTTTAATGCTGATAGCCACTCGGTGACAACAGGGGCAAGATGGCGCGTTTGGTCCTATGTCGACATCCATCAGGTGGTTGTGAGATATCCACGTGTGTCCCGTGCACAAACGGTTGAAGAACACTTGGTCTTTTCTGTTGGTGAATTTTGTTTCCCCATTCAACGACTGCGTGTTCAACTGAAAGCATTTATGGTCACTCTGTTGCCACATTTCATCCCATCGGGATGTTATGTGGGAGTTGATGATAGGGAACCAGTCCCGGTAATGTATTGCGAAAAATGGCTCATGGTGAGTAGATGCCAGTTTAGCAAGCGAGTCAGCAAGTTCGTTTCCTCTTATTCCCGCGTGTCCGGAGATCCAGCTCAATTCAACTGCCTGACCGTCTCGGACATCACAAGAAATCGTGCTGCATTTTACGTAAAACGATGTTCGTAGTGCAGTGTTTTAAGCTGGGTGAGGACACTCAAACTGTCTGAGAATACGACGTATTTGGGGAAGCGACGTGTTTTTGCAATAGTGATGGCTAGTTCGAGTGCGTGGAGCTCCGCAGAGAACAAAGAGGCCTCTTGTGGGAAGGTGGCCGAGAGTGGGATGTCCCCGCACACAGCGGCGGCTCCATCTCCGTTCGCGGTTTTGGAGCAGTCAGAGTATGTACGGCGGTGCTCTAAATGTTCTTCCAAAAGTTGTCTTAGGAATTCCTGCATGTACGCGTTGATTAGAGTAGTTGCTTTAAGGTACATTTGCAGGTCTAAGTTGACCGTTGATGGGTTGATCATCCATGTTGGTGTGTTAATTTGAATAAATTGGAAAAAAAATGAAAGCCTTTTAGCTTTACGATTGGTGTTTAGCGAGGTCAGCAAGTTGTCCACACGTAAGGAAAACGGTGGACATATATTCTTTCTTAGCCGCAAAAAGGCGCTGTTTGGATATGTTGGTGCTGTGGCCAATTGCTGGGTTGTTGATTCGACTTCTAGTCTTAACATAGTATTGTAATGAAAGTTTGTCTTCCCGGAGCGGAAGTGGAAGTTCGTTAGCAAAGACGTTAAGGGATTCGATTGAGGTGGAGCGGAACGCGCCGGGTGTGATACGCAAAGCATTGTTTGCGATGGTCGATAGTTGTTTTAGCTGCATAACCGTAGACAACGATTCCGTAGTCCAAGCGCGATCGTATTATTGCTCTGAATTACGTCATTTCGATGTCCATGTCGGCACCGAACTTCAGGGATGTTACCGAATGGATAAGTCCCGCCGACCTTTTGCAGCGAGTCGCCAGGGCTGCGATGTGGGGTCGCCACGTGAGTTTAGGGTCCCACACAAGGCCCAGGAATTTGATCGTTTCTTCGTTTACTAGAGATGTGTTGAGCAGCGTTAGGGCTGGTTTCAGTTGTAAGCCGTGCACAAAGGTAACGTGCATGACTTTAGTTTTAGAGGGCAAAAGTCTGAATCCGTTTAGGGAAGCCCAGCTCCCGACTAGGTTTAAGCACTTTTGGAATTCATGTTGAATTGTTAGGAGGCTGGGGTGTCTGTAACTTATTTGTAGGTCGTCCACGTGCAGTAATGAGAGCAGTCTTTAGTCTCGAGGAAGATAGTCGGCTAACTGATCGATTATGAGGATAAAGAGTGACATTGATTTTGAGGATAAAAAGAGTGATATGACGGAGACTGAGTGCCGCCAACCTTGACCTTGAAGGTGTGGTTTTGTAGAAATTGGTGGATGAAGCGTGGTAACCGACCTCTCAAATCTTTACGGTGTCGTATGCTTTTTCAGTGTCGAAAAATATGGAAACCACATGTTTTTTACGGACGATGGCTTGTCTAATGTCTGATTCTAATAGAACGAGGTGGTACGATGTGGAGTGGCGCTTACGGCCACGCACTGGATGTTGATAAGGCCTGCATGCATTTCAAAGCAGTCGACTAGGCGTGAGTTTATCATTCTTTCCATAGCCTTACATAGGACGCTAGTTGGGTAGGGCAATGGGACGATTGCTATGTGGGTCGCTGTGACATTTTCCAGGTTTGGGTATCTGGAAAATTACGGATTCCCGCTATTGATTGGGAAAGAATGATTGATTGATTTGGGCCTCATTTCCACCAGAGCCTCAACGTGAGTCATAATAGGCTCCCCCGTAGGGCTCGATGATCATTGTTTCCAATAGGCTCGCACGCCTAGGTGTGCGAGGAAAAAACAAAACAACGCTTTTAACGTTAGAAATGAAGTGAAGTGAAAATTTTAGCAATGTCAGACGCACGCTGGTGCGCAAAAGAAAAAACGCTTACTCGAAACGGACCTCCGTTTCCAATCCTTTTGAACTTAGAGAATATATATACGCACCCTAGTGCGTACAGGTAGCATCGTCAAGATTAGTACAAGGTCAGTGGCTACACGGGCAAATTCAGCTCCGACAGTAACGCAACACAATATTTACAGCTACGCGGTTTAGTTGTTTAAATACAATTTATTCATTTAGGTAAGATAACGACTCAGATGAACCGAAACGAATCCTCGCCTCCAACCCCTCAGAACCTCATGTGTATGTCCATACGCCAGTGCGCACAGATAGTATCGTCGAAATTGGTACAAGGTTCACGGCTACTTTGACTAAGCCAGCTCCGGCAGCAACGCAACACAATGTTTCCAGCTACGCGGTCAATTTGATTTCAAGTACAATTTATTTAGTCAGGCAAGATGAAGACTCAGACAACACGAATCCCCGCCTCCAACCACTTAGAACTCCAAGAATTGGTACAAGGTCTATGGCTTCACGGATTAGATTGACTCCAACCGCAACGCGTCACAAGGTCTTATAGCTGCGCAATCCAGGTAAACCCCAGAAACTGCGTATGGTCCGTGCACGCGCAGCGAGCACAGACTGAAGAAAAAATACCCACTCACAAAACCACCAACACGAACTCCCGCACAAATACTCCAGCGTTAAGAGCACGTTCGTCATGGGCAGAAAAACTGCTCAGATTATTGATTTCGCATTGATTGTTCAAGGGGATAGGGCGGGGGGGCATTGGTCCCTGGGGTTGCAAAAGAGCCCGATGAATCCCGGAGGGTGACCCATGTCCCCCGGGTCTTCCCGAGCTCCTCGAGTCCCCCGAAACCCCTCGCCTCAGCTCATCTCAGTTCGTCTCGAATCATTTCGGCCAGTTTCGGCTCGTCGCGACCAACTCAGCTCGCCTCAACATGTTTTGACTTGATCTCGACGCACCTCGACCAGCCTCGACGCGACCCTCGCCCCCTGCGCTAGCAATCCGCGGACTGTAATGGTTAATTGTTCTACTCATGCATCTCACAAACATTTTTCTGTGTATGGGTTTTACAGCGCTGGGAGGGGGAAGCAGAGGTTCCAGGATTCAGAGGAGCTTCTAAAGGGTTCCACAGTTTTTCAAAAGGGTCCCAAAGGGTCTCAAGAGTGTCCCATGGGGCCCCAGAAAGGTCCAAGTGGACCCTCCCAAATCCACCTGGTCTCCCAAGTCCCCCGGGTTCCCGAAACCCTGGGTCCCCGAGTCTCGCAAGTCCCACGAAAACCTCCCCTCTCTGGGTCACCGTGTCTCAACCAACCTCGATACATATAATAACAAATTCAAAATTTATCACCATGAAAAAAGGGCAGAGAAAAATGATAGAGCCCAAGCAAGAAGAAATAATAAAATACTAAAATAAAGTGTTACTGATCTATAAAATGAATAATCATCCATCCACCCCAATTAGTAGGTGCTGGAGAGCGTTGT
>SDVV010040580.1:0-10520 GCA_016164225.1 Gammarus roeselii | reverse complement strand
GAATCTGCAAATAATGAGATGATTTTGATGTTTTGAAAACTCAGGTGTTTTATAACGCATCCTGTCCAACCCCTAGACAATTTCGTTCGAATTGTGTACAATATTCTGCCGCTGCAGCTTCGATGAGGCTCAGATTGAGTGATTGGAAATCTGAACGTTAAGCTACTCAGTTAGTGTGCTTCAATATGATGAAATTGAAAGGTAAACTCATCCATGATTACTTGTACAGTGTTTAAGAAGGAGTTCATTTTTTTCACTGGAAGCTGAACAAACAACCTGCCAGATAAACATAAAATATTTCGTATAATATTGTTCAATACTCCCCTGTAATGCCACCACCAACGATAGAAGAACCATTGTTTTCAGGGCGTTACTAAGCTCCCTCGTTGTTGGGTGAGCTACAAAAATGCCGCCGTTAAAACAATGAACTGGAAGTTTTTGGTTCCTGGAAATGAAGCGGAAAATATTAACGACCCCAAGTCAGGACAGTAAACGACACCGAGCGGCCATAACAATTGCTTGCTAACTCCATAAAAGGTAACCAATTGCCTTCGTTGAATCGTACCGTAAAAAAGTGGGCTTCTGCGGATAGCAAAAGTATTTTTAGAGGACTAATTCCAACGTACTGAATTTGTTAGATTACTGGCAGCACACTGTGTGGTGATTATTGCACGAGCTATTTAACATCGCGTGATTAACTACTGGGAAACACCTGGTGTGGTAATTGTAAGAGCTGTTGAACATTGCGTGGATATTTACTGGGAACAGCTATTGTGGCAATAGTGACATGGTACAAATTAGCTTGGAAATTGTTCCTCCATCAACGCGTTCAAGATGAATGCATTACACCATAGACCGGCGCATATGAATAGAGGTGGAAGGTTGTATTGGCGTTGACTCGTAAGAGCTGATCTATTCAGAGGCAATGCTGGTCACAGGCCACACAGACACGTCGCCTGAATTCAAGGCAGGTTTACCGTAGCAGGAAAGAACTTGTAGAAGGGACATTTGGAAATTAAACGTGATAAAAATTAAGAAAAATAAAATGCAGTAAAGATTACTGCTGGTGTGAACATCCAGCAAACACAGTTAACAGGCAAAGGTGATTATTTCTGCACTGCTACTGGTGGCTGCAGCTGGCTTGCCCCGGCTTCTATGTTCAAACCAGTTTAGAGCAGGGATCCGGTACTGTCATTCTCCTACTATAGAGAGGTACAAGAAGTGACAAGGTTATGAATTAGTACCTACACTTTGGGTGTATATTATTAAGTTATTCTAAAACACTTGCTATTTAGACGCACACTTAATATCACCAGACGCTGGGCGTTGCTATACCGACTATTTTCTCCCATCATTAGCTATTACTATGAGAGGTAGAGGACGGAGTAAAGTGCTTGGTGGGTACTAAACGCTTGGTGGGTACTAAACGAGCCGAGAGTGCATCACTTCCGCTGGTTGGTGATGAACGTGCCAACAAGTTTTCTACAAGTGTCAAATGATATAAATACCAACACGTCCTGCCCCTTTTTCAGGTTGACCTATTGGCTTCTAACTGAAACCACATACCGTACGTGAAGATTTAATGTGGGTGAAGAAATGTTTTTGATAGTGTATTGTTTTTTTTATCGGATAGGACTATTTAATAGCGTTAGAGCCTGTGAGCTTATAGTATCCCTCTGACATAGGAGGTAGCCTTTGAGAGGTATTCTTCTGACATAGGAGGTAGCCTTTGAGAGGTATTCTTCTGACATAGAAGGTAGCCTTTGAGAGGTGTTCTTCTGACATAGAAGGTAGCCTTTGAGAATGGTGGCGAAGGGTGTAGGATGCCTCGAAATAGAGATGCGCTGATGGAGAGGTAGATTACTCGATGATGGCGTCGTTGAATACACTGTTCTGGATTGTTCTGTATAATTCAGTGGCAAATATCCGAATGATGATCAAGTAATGGTGTGGTACGATGAAAATTGTGTAGCAGCAAGAATAATGCATGGTGGTTCTACGACATGCTGAATATTTTTTCATTACACTACTTATCATTAAATAACAAAATACTTGGAAAAATACATTTTTATTTAATGTTCTATATTTCCGACTCAATTTTAAGAAAATTTTCAAGTGAGTCATGACAAAAGTAAGTCTTGTTTAACATCGCTTGAACAAGTTGGAGAGAAAATGTGTACTAACTAATTGATTCCTTGTGTCAGTCAAATGTATTCAAATCCAATGCAAATGAAATCAATGATGTTTACATATATAGTTTAGATTTTCGTGTTAGAGGTGATGTAGAAAGAGTATTCATAATACAATTGATAATTCAAACTATATTTTTCCATCGTCAGTGTATGACTTTGATAAATATAGTCCTCGGCATCATTCGATCAGTTTGGCATTGCAGTTTGAAACAAATTTATATTAGCAGCTGCGTTCATGTTTTCATTTACACTACAATTTAATCAGATAATCGTTTGCAATTACGTGGTGTGGGAAAAGCTATAAACAATCAAGCAGAGGATAGAATATTGGACTGTCATGATGGAACTTATTTATAGGCCCGCTGGTGGCGTTCTGTTTTACGCGCCATATGAACAATATCATGGTAGAAAAAAGACGCCAATGCTTATGGTATTCCCAGCTACCTTACCTGACAGTTCTATAATTATACTACATCCATGTACTCTAGATTTAATCAAGGCAACTGTATGTATGTATGTTTGTATAGACATACAGCCTTTTCCCCGTAGAACACGTCATCACAAGATCGCCGGGTTCACGCTGAGGCTCGAACTCGCGACGTGCAGCACCAGACGCTGGCACTGCAGTCGGATTCGCTAACCACTCGGCCACAACGGCTAAGTGACCGAGTGACATCACAGGTACTTAATTATCCGTGTTGTCAATACTGAAACACATCTGCTAATGTAATGTTATCGTTCAGGGCTTAGGACTAAACAAATGTTGTTCCGATTGGTGCGGTATCATTAAGCAGTGCTATGGGGCGAAATGCAAACGTCAGCAGGTACTGCGTACACAAGTAAATGATATCTTTGCTGTATGAAGACAATTTAGAAATTTGTTTGACTCGTATATCTCCCATGCCCTAACAGTCTCCGACTGCGGTAATTGTCATTAACTATCCTCAGTGCCCTCCAATGTGACTAGTAATTGAGCGAACTCCCTGGGCAAATTATTAGGGTTCAATACAGCTCCGTGGGCCGGCCGCTGGGGCTAACAGGCAGTAGAAGAGCTGCAGAGCTTAGCGAAAACTACATATGAGCGACAATAATGCGTTCGATTTTGCAAAAAAACAAGGTCCGCTATTTAATTAATTGAATCAGCCGCTAAATGTAGCGAGTGGAATTATACGGACTTCATTAGGGTAACCCCAATGTTTTCCAGTTTTATCTGTTTCTTTGTAATCATAATAAGTTGTGATGAAAGGGCAGGAGTACATATCAACACCACCAGTCCATATTTTTTTCATCCCCCTCTAAACAATTTTTGTCGGTCCCATCAGAAAATATTTTTGATGTTATCACAGCTCTTCCGTTGAGGCTCTGGTGGAAATGAGGCTCAAATCAAATCACTGATTTTGATAACATGTTGTAAATGTTGTGCTCCGTATTCCTGATGAGGTTTTATTTACCCCATCCCATAGGCACATTTGATTGATTTCCGTAGTGTGAACAATAAGTGATGTTATTGCTTACTAACTGTTTTGGGGGGTAGTGTTGCACTTGATCGGGTTAATGTGATCATTGTTTATCCCTACGCATTTGTAATCGAGGAGAGACAGCTAAGCCCTCTACGAGTTAGATAAAATAAAGCGGGCTTTGCGTTGATTGATCAGGGGCACCTGTGTATGGAAGTCGTGGCGGTTGCCACGAACGATTCTTGGATTCACCATCACCTGACCTCTAATATTTTTGTAAGGAATATTGCACCAGTTAGTTTTGAGACTAACCCGCAGCCCTTTTTTGATATTTATGTCTTGTGTTGCGAAATTGTTATTTTATTTGTTATGAACACAAGTCGACTTTTGCTATACCGTCTGCGCACGGAGACGAAGACAACCGGAGACGTTGTAAGTGGCTTTAGATTCTCTAATGATACATTGATCCCTCTTCACTAATAAAACACCAGTTAAACACGACGTCGAGGATATAAAAAAGTATGGATGCAACGTATACATGTGCCAATTGGTTGATTAAAGATGCCTTATCATTTATACCTCCGCATATATGTATGTGTTTCACGAGACATAATACGAAGTTTTGTATAATCAAAAGCAGAAATCGAGCAGTCTATTTAAAATTTGATCAATTGCTAGTAGTGTATCCTTCATGACCAACAGAGCTATCCCTGTCAACTTTCTCGTCCGTGCCGGCCAACATCTGGTCATAAGACAGGCTCTGCGACACCTGAAAGTGGAGCTCTGTTCTGTCTGACCACTCTCTCGCCACCCAGTCTGTTAGGCCACACTCTCGCACTCACTCTGCTTGGCCACTCTTTCGCCACCCTGTCTGTTTGGCCACTCTCTCGCACTCACTTTGCCTGGCCACTCTCTCGCCACCCACTCTGTTTGGCCACTCTCTTGCACTCACTTTGCTTGGCCACTCTCTCGCCACCCACTCTGTTTGGCCACTCTCTCGCACTCACTTTGCCTGGCCACTCTCTCGCCACCCACTTTGTTTGGCCACTCTCTCGCACTCACTTTGCCTGGCCACTCTCTCGCCATCCACTCTGTTGGCCACTCTCTCGCACTCACTTTGCCTGGCCACTCTCTCGCCACCCACTCTGTTTGGCCACTCTCTCGCCACCCACTCTGTTTGGCCACTCTCTCACACTCTCTTTGCCGGACCACTCTCTCGCCACCCACTCTGTTTGGCCACTCTCTCGCACTCACTTTGCCTGACCACTCTCTCGCCCCCCACTCTGTTTTGCCACTCTCTCGCACTCACTCTGTCTGACCACTCGCTCGCCACCCACTCTGTCTGACCCCTCTATCGCCACCCACTCTGTCTGACCACTCTCTAGCCTTCCAATCTGTCTGACCACTCGCTAGCCACCCACTCTGTCTGACCCCTCGATAACCACCCACTCTGTCTGACCACTCGCTCGTCACCCACTCTGTCTAACCCCTCTATCGCCACCCACTCTGTCTGACCACTCTCTCGCCTCCCACTCTGTCTGACCACTCTCTCGCCAACCACTCTGTCTGACCACTGTCTCGCCACCCACTCTGTTTGACCACTCTCGCACTCACTCTGCCTGGCCACTCTCTCGTCACCCACTTTGTCTGACCACTCTCTCGCCACTCACTCTGTATGACCACTCTCTCGCCACCCACTCTGACTCACCACTCTCTCGCCACCCACTCTGTCTGACCACTCTCTCGCCTCCCACTCTGTCTGACCACTCGCTCGCCACCCACTCTGTCTGACCCCTCTATCACCACCCACTCTGTCTGACCACTCGCTCGCCACCCACTCTGTCTGACCTCTTTATCGCCACCCACTCTGTCTGACCACTCTCTCGCCTCCCACTCTGTCTGACCACTCTCTCGCCAACCACTCTGTCTGGCCACTCTCTCGTCACCTAATCTGTCTGGCCACTCTCTCGTCACCTAATCTGTCTATCCACTCTCTCGTCACCTATTCCGGCTATTATCTCACCACCTAATCTTCTAGTCCGTTTTCTCGCCACCTCTGCCGCAAGGCCACTCTCTCGTCATCTACTCTGATTGACCCCTCTCTCGCTCCACACTCTGTCTGGCCACTCTCTCGTCACCTACTCTGCCTGTCCGTTCACTCGTCATCTACTCTGCTAGACCACTATCTCGCCACTTACTCTACCTGGCTCCTATCTCGCCACCTACTTTGTCGGTTCACTCTCGCGCCTCCTCCGTGACTTGGAGACTCGTATCCCCGCTAGCTCACGTCTGGACATAATCCAGCCAATTGCGTCCTATTGACATTTCAGGCAGACAAACTCTTCCCTGGAAATGAATTTAGGTTCTATCTATACTTATTTTCTAAATTGATAAATGAGGTGCACCAAAACTAGTTTAAAGGCAACGTGACTCTAATTAAATTACATCAGTTTACTTCGACCTACTTATTCCTCCCAGCATGACGTTTAATATTCATAAAATATCTACTAATCGGCACAGCGTGAGTATACGATTGCATTGGAGGTGTGTTGCAGGTCATCACTTCAATTTGTTTGATCTTTTCATAAAGATTTAAGTTGGTGTAGAATCAAGATACGTTTTTGAAGCTATGATTTTTTTATAAGTTATTTCTTTTCATTTGTATCGGGGCTTTCATATATTTTTTGATGTTACAATCTTGAATTCTGGCAAATACATATAAGTGTCTCATTTCGACTTGCTATATATAAGATAAATAAGTTATGTACACTGTTTTATCACGAAATTTATGCTTACCAACAGATTGGTTAAACCAAATCGGTTCATCGTGAATTTTGGCCAAGCGCATTCATTTATTGTACGGTCTAAATCCTACG
This sequence comes from Gammarus roeselii, assembly GCA_016164225.1. Lineage (NCBI taxonomy): Eukaryota > Metazoa > Arthropoda > Malacostraca > Amphipoda > Gammaridae > Gammarus > Gammarus roeselii. Next base: position 3,995 of record SDVV010040580.1, on the reverse strand, counting down.
GATATTAATATGATATAGTGACCCAATACATTTCGAACAAATCGATTTCAGTCAAAGTTCCGCCTCGGAGATCCTTATAAGGTCAACTTAACTTTTATTCTTCATTTATGGAAATCTGCCTGACAAATCTTTTGATTTACTGTACCGCATCACTACCAAAATTAGCGAGACAATTGTTGTCGCTTGGAAATAGTCCTCTTACGAAGTAGTCTGATCAAACGCAACGTCAAGGACTCTTATAATATTTCTATTTTTTTGTCGATTCATGCTGTGATGTTGCCAGGAACCGCAGTAGATTTACATCATCCTGTAAGATAAGTATAATGCAACTATCTATGAATTTTGTTCACTGAACGCGTGTTGAATGATGTCAATAAACGAAACAGCCCGAGTTAGTGCTGCTATAAGTGCGCTGTATAACAAGCAGTTGGGCCACGGATAGCCATAATGGATTTAAACATTAAGGCTCATAGGAATTTTATCAAGAACATGAATTAAACTGAACTCTTCAATTGGTAAATTGTTTCATTCTCTAGTGACCATGTATTCTTAGCACCGAACCAAACAAATAGTTCCAGTCAGCCAATTTATAACAGCACACAGGATATGTGAAGTCAATCACTAACCAATTGGATTAGGAATAATTTCAAAAGTCAATTATCTATGTAATATCATTATTATGCTGGATGTATGTCATTTAGTACAGCCACTGATGTCACACCTACGAGGAATTTATAAAGGAAGACACATCGAATGAATTCGGACTCAACATATTCGTTCGTTCAGTCTAGTAGTACTGAATATGTCGATGTACATGTATCGAATATGATTCACATCAGATGGAGTACTATAGTCATATTACTTTATCAAACCATTTTGTTCAATGACAATGCATAAAAAAGAGCCGGCAAACAATTCTCAGTGTGTGATACTCAACCAACTCTCACAGAAATTTGAGATTCTACCTCGGCCAAGCTAGGTTCCCGGCAAACAATCCCATAAAGCAAGCGATAAGGGTCATCTGGTAGAGGGTTCACTTCAACAGGTCCGATGAAGTTGATGTTTTTCCCGTTTTGGAATGTATTGACCTCCAGAAACCGCTACTTTCAGTTCAGCGTCATGGGCTGCAGCGCTGAATTCAAACGACCGCGCAGGGCGCATTAGGGAAACGAAGGAGTGTCGATTTCATCATGAACAGCTGTCAGCTTGGTGGTGGACAAGAGCGCTATTGTTAATGTCGGATAAGTGGTCGATATGGAACCGCTATTCCTCGAGGTGTCTCGCAAGTGGCCACTACGTTCCAAATTAGTTTATTTTTCGTACGCACGATAACCCCCTTTACACCTGTGGGGCGATATGATGTTTCCCAACCAATCTGAAGCGGGGGCCTAACTCATTGTAAACTAGTGTTGGTGTTGGCTTAGTATAGAATTTTTATGTCAGCTTCTCGAGCATCCGATGTACTTGAAAACAATAACTTTTATAGTTTATGCCTCATATTATTTTTCCCGCTCAAGTTATTTCGTAGATACATTGACGAGGAATGGCCAGCTGGGGTTTCACGTAGACAGTCTACGCAGTGCAAAGATCAGTGGTTTAGGGACTCTAAATGGCTCGTAAAGGTACCAAGGATATGTTGGCAATCAATTCAATATCTTTATTTATTGGACGAGACCCACCACTTATTACGTAGTCACCAGCCGTGCCAGTCTTTTGAATGTAGCCCATATTTATTACTGAATTGTGTTTTAATATCAATTAAAGAGAACATACCAACAATTCCGTTGGGAGACTTATGTCACTGAACCGTGAAATCATAATTTGAAAAACTTCAATCCTCACCAGGATTCGGACCCCGCATCGTAGGAATACGAGTCCAGTACGCTAGCCACTATGCGATCCAGCACGGTTATTGTGTTTTCTCTCTACAACCGTGATAAACAGGGGAATTGGCAGTCGACCCTAAACAATAAAATACCCACTAAAGCTTAGAACACAACTTTTGTTGCGCTGGATGGCATAGTGGCTAGCGTGCTGGACTTGTAATCTTGCAACGCTGGATTTGAATTGTGATGAGGACTGAATAGCCAATCAACTCACTTCCACGGCTATCTCATGGGACGGTCGATGCTACCCAAGAGTGGCGTGACAATGTGACATTGTCACGCCACTCTTGGCGTGACAATGACATTTTGAACATTGAGTTAATTGAATGGAATGAGAAAGAGAAGACAAAGAGGTTTCAGTGGATCAATTGACAAAAAATAAATTTCCTTTGAAGTGGGATCCTATCTTATGATTGCAGGTCTGAACCTTTCGAACGATGCTTGCAATTGCACGCCGAATTTTTTTTTTGCCCCTTTTTGTCGCCACTTTGCTAAGTAGTTTCTTTGGTTATTCAATTGTCGTTGATGCCAACTCTCGTTGGCTCCTTTTTTCCCAAAAAGACAGAAGTCAAGCGGGCTAAGGTGGGAGCTATGAGCTGGCCAAGGCTCGCTCGATCTTCGGTTGTTTACGCGTTCAGGAAATTGGTCCGATACAATTGCGAGACACTCAGAGCAGTGAACACGAGCACCATCCTGTTGATAGAATTCCTCCGACTTAACAGCTGGCCACAGTTTAAAAACGATTGAGGTACTTCTCGGATTTTACCTATTAACGTGATGTTGATCCTGCACACTATTGCTTCCGATGCATTTTTGTCGCAGTGAGTGCCAAATTATGGTTAGCCAGACGATTATAGATATACAAAAAAGAAGAGATCGCCATGTTTTATTGATTCATAGAGACTAGATGACACGTTATAAATTATTCATTAAATGATTGGTCGTTCAGGAAAATGAATGGTTAATTTTTTCTTGAAAAAATATTAGCACCGCACACTGAAATATGTTTTTCCGTAGAAACAAGAGAGAAAACTTTGTATGTTCTGCAATATTTTATTATTAATCGTTGAATGCTTGGTGAATGGAAATGAAGTAGATTGAACTCTCATGGACAAATTGGACCTGGCGTTTGGGAAAATTGAATCCTGTCAAAAAAAGTTTGCTTCCACATCTGCATTTCTACTACACATGAACCAAAAACACGGTGTAGAAAATACTCAGCTTCACCAACAAGTCGATTTTTGTAGAGGGGAACTTGAAGTCGTCAGCAATATTGTTGCACCAACTCAGGGCGGTCGGACTAGTTTTGTTGGTCAAGCTGAATAACTATTGATAGGAGTTCGGATTCAACTGATCTCCTGGAGTCATCACGATAGTTCTAGTTATATGAATTCCTGTTTCATGACACCTGATGAACTGATGATGCAGCGCAGATACACATGATGATCTAATAATGCGGCGCAGATACACTTGATGAACTGATTATGCGGCGCATATACACCTGATGAACTGATGATGCGGCGCAGATACACCTGATGAAGTGATGATGCGGCGCAATCGGAAGTTGGGGGAATACGATATAATTACCGCTTCAAATGGTTACCGTTGACAATTTTTGTCCATTTCCTAAGTTCTCTACTGCGCATATTTGATTCATTTGAGAACGTCCTTGCAGAAAATCATCAAAGAGTTAAGGAACATGCATATTATCTAATTAAAGTTAAGTGTTGTCTGCTTGAAATTCCTTCTGGAAAGGGGAAATCGAGCGCGATAATGATAATCTCAGTAGTAGAAACATTTATTACTATTCTATTGAGTATTACCATTAAATAAGGATTTAGGTGTTACACCTACAATATATTTAGATTAAATAATGGCTCAAATAGATTTTTTTACACGTTTGAATGTGATTGGGAAATAGTAATTTACAACTTTCTTCAACGATGAATTGTATTGAACGTGATTTCATTCCTTTACATATTGAATTAGGAATATTTGTCAGGGCTGCCGATATTATTATTTTCTGCAATGAGGGACCAAGTTTAGTGAGAAGGTGTACGCTCACTATACTTAGTGTAGATTAGATTGGACCATTCACTGCGAATATAT
>SDVV010040579.1:0-10520 GCA_016164225.1 Gammarus roeselii | reverse complement strand
GGCAGTATCGTAACCAATGACGGGCAACTAACTGAATTCGAAATTAACATTGCATACTGTCCTTCGCCAGTTTCCAGGGTATAGAAGTTAATTTTTTTGCTCTATCAAAATAAGAGCCGGTCACCGCTCTAAGCCGAATATCGCTCCGAGACCGAATATCGTCTCGTTAAAGTTAACGTTTTCAACTAAATTGGAGAGATCGACTATCATCTCATAAGAGCAAGAGCAATTCAGAGGGATACCCCCTTAGGGTATTCCAGGCTCCCCCGCCTTCCCGCGATGTCCTCGTTAACCACCAAATTTTATTTGTCCCTTTGTGTAAATGTATTTTGATTTAAAAGATCCCTCCACCGTCCCCCCCTTTCAGTTTGTAGCTACAGCCCTCCCTTGGTGTACAAAAAGGTGAGCCCCACGCTGACACCGGGGTTTTTGAATTTAGAATCGAAACAAATTGAAATTGAAAGATCGCCTATCATGTTTCATCCACCAATTTCTACAAAACCGCACCTTCAGGGTCAAGGTTGGCAATACACAATCTCCATCATATCCGCGAGAAATGTATGGAGAAAAGACAGTATTTCAGTCCGACAGTGTGTGGATAGGTCGCTCGGGGCGACCTTGGATACGTCTGATTTTTTCCCACGCTTGGGAATGAGGGGTGTTTCGATTGAATGTGTTAACTAATTGGGTCCAGCTTTCAAGCTTTTTCTCGACGTTAAGTTTGCGGAACACGGCAGTTCCCTTCTTCCAGGCTACTCGGATTCTGGGGGAATGTGCGCGGCGGAAGGCCCCATACATCCTTTTACGCTTGTCCATTGCTTCTTCTACCTCCGGGCACCACCAAGGCTTCGGGAAAAAGGTTGGGGGTAAATATTGGGGGATGCATGCAGCAGATGCACTTTGGAATTTCTCGTATAGATGTATGACAAGGTCGCACTCTGAAATGTCTTCGGGAAGGCCCTACACATCGTCCCATGCGACATGTGTCGAGTATTCCCCCCAGGTAGTTGAATCGAAGTTCCTGTGCGTCGGGATTGTTTGGTCGATTAGTAAGAATCGATATGATCACTGGGTTGTGATCACTGTCATGTGTTGAAGGCAGGACTCCCCAAATGAGTTGGGGAGCTAAAGTGGGGGAACAGATTGATAAATCGTTAGCGGTTTCACTTTCGAGGGTGATCCGTGTGGGTTGTCAATTGTTGAGAAGGAACAGGTTGTGAGTGTCTATGTTGTTGGCCATTATCACTCATCTGGGGTCTGTTTTCACGCATCTCCACACTTCGTGGTAGCTGTTGAAGTCTCCAAGGAGGAGTACGGGATGATGCAGTTGGTTCAACAGATCGATCATTAACGCCTCCGTGAGGGCGTGGTTTCGTGACGAGTAGATTTATACCACTGTAATTGGTCTTGAGATACATATCTTCACTGTGACAGCTTGGAGTTCTGTTCTCAGTGAGAAGAGGTGATGAGGTTTGCTTTGATGGACCATAAGTGCCACTTCGCCGAGTGCAGTCACAAAATTATGACCTTCGCGAAGGTGCATGCCATACTGAGGGATTGTGAAGGTGGCTGTGTCACGGGTTTGATCTTCTGGCGGCCTACCACCAAAGGTTTATGTGTGGAGATTAGCGATAATAATTCATCTTTCTTGATTCTAAGGCCCTGGCAATTCCACTGAAGTATTGTGATGTCGTTCGTTTCGGATCTGTTTCACGCCCAGATTTTGATGGTTTGAAGCGGTCGCGCGATTTGTAGGAACTTTCGTGGTGTTCTTGTCTATGAGGCGCATGTGTTCTAGATCGAAGGCGTTCGCATGAGCGTCCGCTTTCTGTAGAACATGATTTCCTAGACTCACTTCGTTCTCGGCTGTGAGTGCTCTTGTAGGAGGAGGAGGACGAGGGAGTATGATCTGAGTGTTTGCTTCTTGAGCGAGCGCGTTTCTCTTCTATGGAGGGTTTTTAAAAATAATGATTTTCTGAGTAGTAGTCGTTGGGATATTTGAGTCGAGAGCGATGCATGGTAGATCAGTGATTTCGGGTGTCAGTTCTTCGTTGAAGATTTTCAACGCGTCCTCACGCAGGCGATGGTCGTTCTCACTTGTGAGATGTTATGGTGTTGGGCATGTTAGCTGAGGGTTGAATACATCACTTTGGTTTTCGCAGGGTGCGGTTGCAGTTAAGACGGTCAGAAGTCGTTCAACGCTCTGATCGAGGCGAGCTGTGGTTTGTGGGATGCTGCTAATCTTTTCGCTTCGTGGCGAGAGAGTGTCGCGTATCCCGCGGTCGTCGTCGGAGGAATCTTCGTCTCTTGGTCTTTTGATTTTCGGGTTATTGGACCTCTCCTCGCAGTCGACCGAGGCAGCATCCATCTCAGTGCTCTCCTGGGCACTGGTGGATTCATTGTTTGGGGCACCCGCCTCTATTACGAGGGCGGTCGCTGGGCTGGTTATGGTATTGTTAGTACTGGAGAGGGATTTTGGGGTCACGGTAGTAGTTTGTGTCAATTGTACACAAATATTGTCTGTTGGGGTAGACTTAGTAGCAGATTTAACTGCTTTGGTGTAATTTAAATTACGGCAGTTTGGGTTTTCGTCATAAAAGATTTGGATGGCTTGATTTCGTGTGACTCTGCGGTCATTTTGTATGATTGTCATTGCTTTTTGGTCCATCTGTTTTGGGCAGTCGCAGTCGCCTGCCTCATGGAGGCATGAGCAGTGGTAGCATTTAGGTTGGCGGACTGTGTAGTCCTTTCGGTCATGCTCGCCGGCGCAACCTCTTACAGTGTTGGGGTATGTATGGCGGGCAGTATTTTATTACGTGGTCGTATCGCAGGCATTTTTCGCACATTGCAGGCTATGTCGCCACTGGATAAATTTTTGTTTTTCACTGTTCTCCCGGGACTGCTATGAATTCCGGTGTGTGACGTCCTGGGAAACTGATTTGATATGCGGTGGTGTGGATGTTTCGTGGTTTGATCCATTCTGCTAGGGTAACGCTGGTGACTCCATAATCCTTTGCTAAACCTGCTGCAAAAGCTCTTAGGTCAGTTTTGGGAGTGTAGTTGGAAGTGTATATAATTCGTCTTGTAGCATTGAAGAACGGATGTATTTCGACAATTACTTTGTGTTTGTCTACTTCGTTGATCCTTTGTATAACGTTACTTTGCTTGATATTTACGACGTGGGCCAGATACTTCTTTCACTGTCGGTTCATGTTTATCGTTCTGCCTCCCAGTTGTTTGGAGAGCGAGTTCATCATGATGAATGGGTTCGTGGAGGGAGCAACTTTGTTTGCATCGCTATCTACAAGCATTATGAGGAAGTGGGTAGAGAATGATGCTGATCTTCTCTCCTGGGTGGGAGGGTCAGCCTGGGGGGAGCGAATCACGGCTGCAGCCTTTCGTCGCCCGACTTTGTGCTCAATTTGGTATTGCAGGATCTCCCTCTCAGTCTTGTCCTGGGGGTAGTCTTCGTGTCCCGTAGGGTGGCCGTTAAATTTGCAGTAAAAGCAGTGAGATTCTTCGGATGGGATCGTCCGGTTTATCGTGGCCGTCTTGGGAGCGTGTGAGCATCTATTTTTACCGTGACAATCTCGGCTCGTGTGTCCGTATATCTGGCATTTATAGCATCGCATCGGACGTCTTTCGAATGGTGTAACCTTGGTTTTAGCGTCAAAGAAAGGTATGTCTATGTAGTTAGGTGGGGTGGGGCAATTGAATTTAAGCAGGAGCGCCGTGGTGGTGTTTCTTCTTGGTTTGTTTTTTTGTGCGATTTTCGCTTCAACTATACATTCCTCGTTTTGAACGAGTCCAGTGATGAATTCGTCGGCTTAATCACTCGGGTGTCCCTCGATGTAAATCAGGCCTGAACTTATGGAAAAAGTTGGGTGTGGTATGATTTTGCAAGGCTCTTCGCATATTCTGTTTTTTGGAGAGTATAGTGTCGCATTGAAATTTTGTGTCTACTTTAATGGTGAAGCTATCGTGACCGCTGGCAGTGATGTTGAGAATTGGACGGCCAGTCATCTAGTTCAGTTCTTCTCGTAGTTTATATGGGCAAATATCCGGTCTGTCATTGACATCGAATGTCATTTGCAGGTATTCAGGGAATTTAGGGCCGTTTTTGAGTAGGTTGTGGTCATCAAATCGTGTGTATACGTTTTTTGGTGTTCGGGCGTTACGAGTTTCGGCTGAGAGGAGAGCGATGTTATTAGAGAGGTCAGAGGCGGAAGCACACAAACAGGTTACGGGTTCCCTGGCCTCTATCCTCTTCATCAGCTCATCCAGTCGGGTATTCATAGTTGCACAAAGGTTCTCGAGTTTAGTGAGGCGTTCGCCGACTTCACTGGAGGGCGCCGAGAAGTCCTCAGTCTCCAGCTCGGGAAGGCCCATCATTTTGCATATCTTGCCCAGAGTATTCTGCATTCCGGTTATATTCGCGTCCAGCTTCGAGACTCGTTCATTTGTGTCGTCGATTACAACCTGAGTCTGGTCTCCTGTCGATGAGGATCTTCTGAGGGGTACGTCTTCCTTTCTTGCAGACTGGTTTGAGTGCGACGCTCTGGAAGGGCCGTCAGCCCCTCCCCGATAGAACATGGTCTTGCCCATTGTTTGATCCCCGGCTTCTACCCGGGGTTCTGGGTAATGAAGGTGTGGCCTTTTTTACATTTATTTCTATTGTATATACAAAAGATATACACTACTTATTTCTTAAATTAACTCTTACAACTAATCCTAAATCTAATTAGTGTAGATTTTTTTTTAAACCATATTTTTTTCAAATTTCAATTTGTTTCGATTCTAAATTCAAAAACCCCGGTGTCAGCGTGGGGCTCACCTTTTTGTACACCAAGGGAGGGCTGTAGCTACAAACTGAAAGGGGGGGACGGTGGAGGGATCTTTTAAATCAAAATACATTTACACAAAGGGACAAATAAAATTTGGTGGTTAACGAGGACATCGCGGGAAGGCGGGGGAGCCTGGAATACCCCAAGGGGGTATCCCTCTGAATTGCTCTTGCTCTTATGAGATGATAGTCGATCTCTCCAATTTAGTTGAAAACGTTAACTTTAACGAGACGATATTCGGTCTCGGAGCGATATTCGGCTTAGAGCGGTGACCGGCTCTTATTTTGATAGAGCAAAAAAATTAACTTCTATACCCTGGAAACTGGCGAAGGACAGTATGCAATGTTAATTTCGAATTCAGTTAGTTGCCCGTCATTGGTTACGATACTGCCTCTGCGCAATGCTTCTAGACTGCTGGTCACAACTTCAGGTGCCGTCCAGCTGTTTCCTTGTGTTTAAGCTAGACTGCCGGTGACAACCTCGAATGAGACGTCCCGCTGTTTCATAGTGTTTAGATTAGACTGCTGGTTACAACCTAGAGTGACGTCCCGCTGTTTCTATGTGTTTAGGTTAGACTGTTGGTCTAACCTGACTATTGTTTCCATGTGTTATCTTGTGATAGGTTGGTCGACGTCATAGTTTTTGTTGCTTGTTTTGATTTGTGCGATACATTCAAATATTCTTCTGTCAAGTTTTAGTGTTTAATAAATGTTATGCGGTTATTATTTCTTGAATTCACGTTTCGACAGCAACCTTGAGGGTTACCAACAGCTAATGATATCTTCCTTCGTGGCAGGTCGATTTATATATTATGAAATGTAATACCCGAAGCATTTCCATTTCCAGCTCTTCAATCTACAGTTGAATCAAGGCGTCATTAATTTTATACTGCCAAATCACCAACGCTACCATTTACAACTCACAACGCAAGGGCCGAGCATCACAGCGAGTTATATGGAGGAGATCGGCAGGTCTATACAGTTTGTTATTGAATCCCTGGGAGCATGGCCTAAATCAAGGGATTGCAGGCGGACTCAATACGCATTAGCGTGATACTATTGTCCTGCGGCGGTGGTGCAAACAATCTTAGGTAACGGGACACGGGCTGGGCGAATCAGGATTATGTTTGGACGGAGGTGGGATATCTACGAGAGAGGAATAGTTAGAAATTATACGACTTGATATTATTAAAATTGGATTGGATCTTACCACATAGATCAAATGAACTCATATCATCGTCAATGAATGCATGCAAAAACACTTATTATTATTTTCTTATACACAACAATTGTTGATATTAATGGGCGCCTTCCACAATTTTTTCTAACGATGTAACTGAAATGTAGTAGATAGATTGGGGCTGCCTCACAAAGTGCGGATATAAATTTTCAGATTGAGCTAACAAAACTTCGTCAAACAATAGACGGTGTTCTAAAAAAAGTTCTCTCCTTCCCCACATTTGGACTGGGCCCAAATTTGTTTGTGAATTGCGAAGAACAAAATTCGAAAAAATGATCACCGAATCATCTGGCATTGAAAGATGTTGCGTTTTTATAATAACCACGCCCATATGTTGCAATTAAAAAAAAGTTATTTCAGAGTGCATTCATGATAGCTTTTATTTTAGAAATTGTTCCATCAATATGAATGAGCGACATACACTAGGTGAAGTTATGTAAAGGGGCTCTTGGCATTAGCTGAATGGTTCAGGCCTTGGTTAGACCACCGAAGTTATAGTAGGCAAATAAAACAGCTGTTGAATACGATAGTTTTTATTTTCTATCGTGAGATTTGTGTCTCAACAAGGCTACTCAATGAACTCTAACGTTCCTGTTGATATTAAATCGCTAACGACTTTTATTTCGCTGCGGTACATGCGTGCGGTACATGCGTGTGGAGCTAAGCAATGTTCTGACTTATCAACATTAGGACTGGTGTGAAGCTAAGCGATGCTCTGACTTATCATCATTAGGGTTGGTGTGAAGCTAAGTGATGCTTTGACTTATCAACATTAGGACTGGTGTGGAGCTAAGCGATGCTTTGACTTACCAACATTTTCATGTTTAAGCAACAGGTCTTTAATGCTAACTTTTACCTTGATTGGATTTAAAAACAACCTAATTAAAGGAGGAGCTGGGGCAACAGAATGGTTCTCAATGAACCAGCTGCTCCCTGCAAACCAGAAAAAGAAAACAAAAATTAGACTTTGCTATGTACCGGTATCACAAATTTTTCCTGACAATATCCGCACCAGCTGGGTCTACTGACCCACACAAGAGGTTGTAACATTCCCTCCACAGCCAGAATACACCGAAAAACAGTACTCTAAAAATAATGTACAGCGAAAAGTTAATAAGGGTGTAATGTTTGACTAAAACTCATCAAATTATAATAGGGTGATACATCAATAGATTAATTATAACTGTAGACAATAATATTCATGACACAAACACTTGATACATTTTAAATGCACTTATTATAATCTGAATATGTAGAACATAAGAATGTAGCTATTGATCAATTAAAACCACGTAGAACTCTTGCTTCTCAGTCAAGTAAAACCACGGCAAACCTCTCACAACAAACTCACAGGGTAGCACTATCATGAGTAAAATTCATTTATATAAAACTTCCCCCACGGAACATGGAATGGAACATGGAACATGAAAATGGAACATGAAATCGGAGCATACACAACATACGAATATTCAACTTAATGCAATTTATATCTCCTTCATCCACTTTTGTAACATCCAATTTGAAATCCTTTTATTTGTACCTAATGTGGCCTGACCAATAAAAACAGAATGTGGACAGCACAATCTACCATCCATAGCTTTGTCTGTATTGGAACAGTTTAATTACATTTATCGAAAAAGTTTATCGTTCGATCGATTATTGCCATCAAACGGAAATCATCTTCTCCAAGCTATTTGCAAGGCAAAGGCTTTCATTCAGAAATGTGTACGCTACACAACTACCCGATTGCATGCAGTACAGCAGCTGTAACATACTTAACCTTATAAGGGACCCCACGGAACGTCTCGAGGGAGTCCAGCGTTGTTGCTTTTGTAGGTCTTTATAAACCACGATTTTTTATCGACCAGTTGCTGTTATGACTAGGTAACTGGCCTTCAGTCATCATAAGTAGCATGAATCTCTCTGGCCTGTAGTATAGTCAAGCGATAAGATCGCGCAAAGAAAATAAGAATAGTAAGCCATATAGAGAAAGTTTTACTAGAGCAGACATCCCGCGTGCTATGGAGGCAATGCGACCTGTAATGTGTAGGAGGGCGGAGCATAGCAAAGCAGCTGCGACAGCAGCAGTTACGGAGGGGGAAACTATCATTTACCTGTTCCATTATCCGCCTGCCCTCTTCATTACTCAGTTTGCCGGGCATATTTGCTGCACACAAGGGTATGATGCAAGTGAACAGAACGTTTACCACGCGGCGTATCAGTCGGAGCGCGCTCTTATCAACATAACATCTTCCTACAACAGTCCGTCCCACACTGGAGGTGACAAACCCACCTCCAGTCAAGACCGTGTGGTCTCAATGTGGCATCCTGGTGCCGTTGTGCCCTCGCCGATTATCATGTGAAGGTTTTTAATTATGCTATTTGTAGACTGAGTACCAATAATTTTTGGCATTTAATTGAACGATCGTGTTGATGATTACTGAATCGAAGAATAACTTGAAGGAGAGCAACAGATAATGACACATTGAAGAGATATGAGCGAGTATTAGTTTAAAATAGAATTTTAAACACCTAATAGGGTTAATACGTGCATACATTTTCGGCGCATTGTGGTTTGACGGCACTAACACAGCTCTGTATGGAAACGGTTCACAATCTCAATTATTACAGAATGAAAAATTGATGTTGCAAGATTACTTGCATGGAGATGATATTGTTCACGAGTGTACTTGCTTATCTCCCAGGTAAGATGTGACCCATTAGAGCGAAAATACAGTTCATTCGATTTCCCTATGTATTTGATCCTTTTTTTTATGTAACGTAATAGTTGACTTCTCTGTTGAGGGTTTCTATGCTTAACTTAGCATGTAGAATTCTCAATTAACCATATTAGCCGCGCATGCGTTCACACTGTACACTGCACAGTTTCCCTATATTACACGACCTAATTGTCGGAGCCTTATCTTTAAATGTTCGAACAGGTGTGTCAACTCAAAGCATAAACGACTAGACTATTCTCGGAGATGATTCTAATTCCATTCCCCTTAAACATATATTTTATTAATGGGATTTTTGTTATTAGCTAATATTTGTAAAGTTAAAATTTCGGAATAGCACAAGCTACGATCGTTTTTAATTCATCTGCAGCTTCAGTACGTAGCCATACTAGTTGCTTCTACATTTTTCTTTGTGCAATATGTATCTCTAAGTTAGCATCATCTAGTCGCATTTAACACACTCTGCTAGGCAAATAAACTTGTCGTAAGAGCGAGAAGTAGTGGCGTAAATTGTCATCATGTTGCATTAAACGCATCCAGGCATACAAGCCAACTTCCCGTAAGATATTGTGGGTGAGAGTAGAAGCGTAATTCATCTTCATCCTGTTGCATTAAACGCACTTCGTCATGCTAACCAACATATCGTAAGATGTTGTAAGCGATAGATGAGTAGGAGAATATTGTTTCATTTCTAAATACATGGCACCATATTAAAGTCCTTTCACCCCTTCATGCTCGTTGTCCTCGCTTCTTACAGCTTAGACAGCTTATGAGAAGCGGTATACAGTATGCAAATTGTATACATTCTCAGCCACGAAGAGTCAACGATGTTTTGCATGCCCTATTTCACGATTGTCCCATTGAGTTACTCAGGTGTGAGCGGTGAGCGGTGGTAAGCGGTGAGCGGTGGTGATTGTTTGTGACCGTTTGTAATTTCTAATGGAAATTTGACAGAGTAATGGACATATATAGGTAATTATTATTGTAATTTGTATATGTGTCATATTACTTAATGTTCGTCTACGACGTTAGAGTATTTTCAGTAGCTTCGGCAAATCTTATCCGCAAGAAATGTTGGTGTGTACGGGATACATATTAGTGTGACTGTACGTGTATAATATATTTTGTTTTTTGAATAGTATAGTGTATATGTAAACGAATATTTCACTGGCGCAGGCGGCGCAGTTATAACTTTTTTAATTGACTGATATGAAGTGTTTATTGCAATTTATTGCTCAATAATTTAGGGTTTTATTGGTGTTTATTGATAACTTGTTTTATTGTTCCTACAAAATTAGATGCATTTTATTACAAAACTACATATTGATTTGCTAGGTGTATTAATATCATGCGGGTTCTTTTTGTATTACCATGTAATTTCATGATAAAATGCATCTTATCTTGTTTAAACAATAAAACACGTTATCAAATGTCAACGATAAAACCCACAATTGTCAACGATAAACACTACACATCAACTAATTGAAAAATGATATAACAGCGCCGCCTTCGCCAGTAAATAAGACGTTTACAATACCCTATACTATTTAAAAAACAAAATATATCATACACGCACAGTCAGATCGATATGTACCCCGTACATGCCAACATTTCTTGCGGATAGGATATGCCTAAGTAATTGACAATACTCTAACAGCGTAGATGAACATTAATTAATATGTTACACATACAATAGCAA
>SDVV010040578.1:0-10520 GCA_016164225.1 Gammarus roeselii | reverse complement strand
CTCCCGCCTTTATCCCGAATGCCTGGATCTCCCGCCTTTATCCCGAATGCCTGGATCTCCCGCCTTTATCCCGAATGCCTGGATCTCCCGCCTTTATCTCGAATGCCTGGACCTCCCACCTTTATCCCAAATGCCTGGACCTCCCCCTTAATCCCGAATGCCTGGACCTCCCACCCACCTCAATCCCAAAAGCCTGGACCTCCCGCCTTTATCCCCATTGCCTGGATCTCCCACCTTTATCCCGAATGCCTGGACCTCCCACCTTTATCCCAAATGACTGGACCTCCCACCTTTATCCTGAATGTCTGTTTCAGTGACACCGCCATGGCTTCATAGGATGCAGTATTGAACCCTTAAGTGCTTGGGCAGCCGTTGTTATTGCGGTGTGCGCCGCCGGGGTGGCTGTCCGGTGTTACCTATTGTAGGAATAGTATCCGATTGCAAGGAATTATTTATCTAAATATTGTTTCCCCCCCAGGGTTGGCAGCGGCGGAGGGGGTGGGGGTGGAGGAGTCAACGGTAACAACAACAGCAACAACAACAACAACAATAATAAAAACAATGTCAATAAGAACAATAACAATGGCAACAACAACAACCACAATCATCACAAAAAGAACGATAACAGCAACAACAACAATAATAGTAACAGCAACAACAACAACGCTAAGCCTGGCGGGGGTGGAGGGGAGCTGAAGTGGGACGTGCTGTCAAGACATGTGAAGCAGCTCTGTTACAATGTTGGGCTCCTGCGGCGTACTTCGGTTGGGCCTGGCTACACCTTAGACAGCCTCTGCCTGCACAGCCATCACCGCGGCCTCGTCTTCTTCTTCCTGCTCTGCTACCTTGTGATCGCGTGAGTACAGCATCGCTGCTTGCTGTGCCACCACCGAGGCGCGGCTCCATAGTCGTTGCACACCGCTCCTAAATTTCCTCCTTTTGAGTGGATAATAACTGCCAAATTCCATTCTTTCTTGCAACCTTTTTCTTCTCTCCTGTGGCTGTAGAACAGGGTAGGTGGGGTGATAAGTGATAACGCTCCTTGCAGATTCCCGGAGAGTGCTGGGACACAATTTGGCCTCAGCGCTTTAGGAGCTCCTTTAGCTCACATGACACCCTGCGCGCCTGTGACATCTATTGGGTAAACTACATAGTATTTACGCAGTATCAAAGGCAATCCCTTTAATCTGTGTATGGCTTGATGCAGCACTAGTTGCCAGCTTTACGTTCACTCTAATCATACTACTAGAAATGACTCCAGTGCACTAGAAAGCCTTAACACTCTAATCTGATCATACTACTACTTCTTGCTTTTCTACTTTGTGATTGCGTGAGTACAACAGCGCTGCCTGCTATACTACCCTCGCGGCCTCGTCTTCTTCTTCCTTACTTTGCTACCCTGTGGTCGCACAAGTACATCAACGCTGCCTGCTCTGCTAACTTGGTGACCTTGTCTTCATGCCGCTCTGCTGCCCTGTGATCGCATGAATTCGGCAACGCTGCCTTCTCTACCACTCCTGCGTTTTCATCTAATTGTTGCTCTTCTGCTGTTTGAAATAACTTATTTATGTTTGGTTTTTGTTGTTGCTCAACCCCAACTCCTCCTACGATGGAGGAGCCAAAGCTAGCGCAGAGCCCGAGGCCCGAGAACCCACCGACATGCGTGTGTGTTGGGAGTGCTACAGCTGGTGACAGGCCCTATATTAGGCCTGTACCCCTCAGGTAGTTGATGCTGTCGCGCGGGCGCTCCCATAGATCACGCACTGACGTGACGTTATGGTGGAGCCTGCCGGGTGCGATGGTTGGCACTACGTCATGACGTGCTCGATCGAATCTGTGAACCCAGTCACCGCAAGCAGAGTTCGGAAGGGACATTTCCCAGTCTATGCTGGTATGACTGTAGGGCCAGGTGGTGCCCGCACCGCAGCCTCGACAGGTGAACCCTGCCATCCCTGGGCAGCCCCAACTCTTCCACGTCCACCCTAGGCGGGTGGCTCTGCAAGATCGTGTTGACTGTGTTCATCTAATGCAAGAGCTGTGAAGTGTGTGTGTGTGTGTGTGTATCTGTTAATGCATAGGTGCGTTAACTGTAGGTTCAGGAATGGTCGCATAATGGAAACCGAAGTGTGTTGCCGGTGTGTTATGTAGGTGTTGGTTGGTTGGACGAGGGTTCAGTAGGTTGAGGCAGGGGTGTGCCAAGTCTGAGATCTTGTTGAAGAATTGGGTCCCTCTCATATCAAGATGATGCTTGAGAGGGAGGAATTTGGTTTCTTCATGCAAGTGCAAAATGGGAGTGGTCTGCAGCTCGTTGCGATGCGCAAAGCCGTGTTCTGTATCCTTTGCAAGGAGTTAATATGCGTGGATGCAAGGTCCGAAGACCAAGCGGTGTTTGCATATGAGATAACGCCTGATGAATTGTTTGTATTGTGTTGTAATTGATTCCTTGGAGTGACCGTATGAGGTTGTAGTGAGTATCCGTGACACGTTCAGTCTGGGTCTGGTTTTGGTACTAATGTTGGCTATGTGAGGTTTTAATGTCATCCCCGTGCCATAAGTTACTCCAAGGATGGTTGTAGTGGGGAATGGGGAGCGTGACATGGGGGTGGATGCGGTGTTCACTGTTATCCGGAGTCAACAGTGTGAGAGACGATTTGCTTGCGGACACCTTCATTCTGTCCAGCAGCCAAACTTCAACTGTTTGTGGTGTCGTGTAATTATTGTGAGGTCGTCCGCGTATAAGCTGACGAGGGTGTTGGGTTCTGTGGGGATGGGCAGGTCGTGCATAAAGGCATTGAAGAGGGAGGCAGATAGCACGGATCACTGTCGGACACCAATGAAGAAGTTGCGGATTCGCGAAAGCTTGTTGTTGTAGGCTGTGTGTGCATGTCTACCGGAGAGGAAATTAGCAGGCTACTTTTTATAATTTGGATGGATGCGGGTGTTGAGTATTTTGTTTATGAGGACGTGTCTTGGATCTGTGTCGAAAGCCTTTCTAATGTCGATAGCGCATACCAGGGTTCGTTTGGCTGGCTTTTATTTGTTCAGGCCTTCATGGGTGGTCTGGGTGAGGTTGGTGAGGAGCGTGGTGGTGGAGTGTTGAGCCCTGAAACCATGTTGCGTAGGGGAGAGTGGGATGTGTGCATTAATTTTGTTAAGAACCGGTCTCTCCAAGATCTTCGAGGGGGTTGGGAGGAGGGAAATGGGTCATGAGGCTCGATCTGTAGGAACTTTGATGGGTTCCAGGATGGGGATGATTTCAGCTTGTTTCCAGATGTTTGGTTTTGTATTGTGTAGTACGGAAGAGCTACTAATGTCTGTTAGGGCCGTATGATGTATGATATGCCGTCTGGGCCCGCTGCTGAGAAATTTTTGGTCTGGCTGATGGCGGCTATTGTCATGACTGGTGTGAAGGGAGTTTCCATGTTAGGATCAGTCTGTAATCTGTGTAGCTGTTCGAGTATCCTCCTGTTGTCTGGGGGGTGTGGTATGTAGCAAGTGTTCGCATAGTGTTTGTTGAGTATGTCTGCTTGTTGTTGGTTTGATGGTATGGTGTGGGTGTTGGGTGGAAGGATTGCCTCGTATGTGTCTATGTGGTTCGTGTTTGTGTTGTTGAGTCTCCTAATGAGTTTCCATAATTTTGGTGGTGAGGTTCGGAAGTAAGTGTTTGCAAGCACGTCCGCCCGTCATAAGTTCGTCTGTTGCTCCCGGATATCTGCATCTATTTCTGCGTTCAGGATTTGAATTTGAGGGATTCGGTCGTTGGTGGAGAGTAAATTACGGAGGTGGTTTTGCTGCTGAATTTTCCGCTTAATATTGGCCGAAAAGGCTGGATTGAAGCCGTGGACGAACCCGGCGGGTATGTGTCGTCTGTCTGCGTGGTTGAGTTCTGTGTTCAAGTGATGTGTATTGGGTGATGTCGAAGTCTTGCAGAGTGATTTCAATCGATGTTGTGTATTCGTCCTAGTCTGCTCTCTTGTAATTACGAAAAGTGTGAGGGGGCTTGTTGTGGATTAGCGATCGAAGTTGGTAGGTTTGGGAAGTTCGGGAAGCAGAATGAGATGTCGGGAGAAGTCGGTTGTGAATTGGGATTGAACGGTTTGCGAGTGGGTGTGTGCGTTGTTCAGTGTGATAAGTGTATCCAGTTGATCAACGAGAACACCAACCCTCCGATCATCTCTCTGCGAGGCAAACCAGGAGAGGGCGTGCGCGTTGAAATCATCTAGGGCAAAGGTGTTGATGTTTGTGTTGAGGTAGTCTAAGTGGGGCGTATAATGAGATGAACATAAACTGGATTGATGGATGTATATGTTGAATAAATTGTATTTTTTTTGTGTGAATTTGTATGTGTAGTGATTGAAGTTTTAGAGTGTGGTCAGGGGGAAGTAGTGCAATAGTAAAAGCGTTTGTGCTGGTGAAGTGGAGATTTGTATGTACTAGTGTAACGAGTCCACCAGCATCGTCGTTGTTAGGATGGACGTGGCAGAGTGTTGTGTATCCAGGAAACTTTGGTGTCTTGGGAGTGTTGTTTAAGTTTTGTTTCCTGGAGTAGGGCGATGATGTTCGATTTGTTTTCCGCCAATGCCGTTTGTGTTCATTTGAAATATATTCAGGTGCGTGGCATTGGGTTGGGGTTGCTGTAGTGTAGCAGGGGGTGGTGGTGAGGCCACGGGGTGTGGAAGTGGGGCGACGGCGGGGGTGGTGCGGGTTGTGGAGTCCTGGGCAGAACAGGTGATGCCCCGGGCAGAGGAGCCGCCGTCGGTGAGGCCGACGGACGTACAGGATAGGAGCCCCCAGAAGTGGAGGGGCGTTGTGTGTTGATGCGTTGGGAATGGTGTCATTGTTGATGTCTGTATTGATGTTATGGGTTGGGTGGCAGTTGATGCATTGCCATCCGTGTGGTATGTTACTGTTGTTGTGGACGCCAGAGCATTGTTTTGTGTAGTGTGTCCATGTCCCACATAAGCGTTGTATCGCGCCAGTGCGGCGTATGTAAGGACGCTCGCAAGTGGGACATGGTATGCGTTGGGACCAGGTTTGGTTTCGATGTCAACGGCTTGGAGAAGGAAGAGGGAAAGGAACGCCGGCAGTTGTTCATTGCCTTCTAGGGAAAAGACAGTGTGGTTGTTGTGGCTCTGGTGACTGGTGTTTTGTCGGCGGGCCAGGGGCCGGGCAGCGCACAGGCCGCGTCCACGCCAACGCCATCGACGGCGACGTGAACAGGTGGGCTTGAGGGACTTTCGCGAAACGGCGTCCAGCCCGGGACGCTGACTCCGTCCAGAGCGTCCGACGCTCCGACACCGCCACCGCGAGCAGGCCACCTCACGACGGCCGACTGGACGCTCGTAGGCTTGATAAAACCATCACTGTATCGGCAGACCTGCAAAAATGTCTACTAACGGCCCCATTTTTGTTGGTTGCGCTGGTGATGTCCGTCTTATTTAGGCCTGGCGAAGGCCTAAGGTTGGCTGCGATTTCGTCCGCACTATTCGTTGATTAACATTATCTTGCATTTGGGTGCAGCCCCATCCTTGGTGCGTCCAGTCCTCGGCTAAGTAGCGCCATGTGATTTTCCCCCCAAAAATACAGTGACTGCCGATTTGACCGCTTGTATCCTCCTCAACTTGTGAAAACTGATAAACAGTTGATTTGATGTTAACCGGATGATTCTTCTGAACACTTATCATTAATTCGTAACTGTGGATAAAGTTCTGTCGTGAATATTTAACACTAGTTACCATTAGTTCTTGACTGTGGATCAAATTCTATTTTGAAGCTTATAGATGTATGAATGCACCTATTTGTAGTGTCAGTCTTTACTGAGTGTTGGTCAATTTCCCCCTACAATAACCTGTCGAACAGCACTTATTAGAACGAACGGATGTATCTTCGTGGAAGTGTACGTTATTATCTTACAGATGGCTAATTTCACATGAGTGCCTGTAAACACTTATAAATGTATATGTGGCTCTCAACATTGTAGTAGCCGAAAGCTACAGGACTTGCCAGTTTTATAATCAAGTTTGGTGCTGTTTTTCAGGTGTAACTGGTTTACTGGCGAGCAGATTATTTGCTACAAGAACTCGAACGCTGCCCATCCGGAGACGGGCCACTATCGCGAGATCTGCTTGTCCTACGTCTACGTGCAGGTGAGCGACTCAGTCACTGGGTCGATGCTTGGCCGCGCTTGGGAGACGAGCTCCACATGGTCGCAAGGGAACAAATCTTGTGTACGAATGCAGTGCCGAGATAGGTGAGAATATTCCAGGTCCCTCACGTAATTGCTGGCGTCTTCCGTGACACGCCAGGTCTAGAAGAGGGTTGTGGCAAGCGATGCGACTTGACACTCAGTTGACGTGGACTGTCAAACAACAGTTGATCGTGCAAGAGACTCCTTTAGTTTCTTGCTGCTTTTGTATGGACGCGGGTTAACGGGATAGCGCACACTGCATTTCAGACGAGTCGTCCGTTGAGCAATCGTCTCTCCTTGACAAGTGTCTTAGAGCGCCGTGACCACGCTGCGGAAAGGTGGCCTTAATTACACACCAAAGGAATTTCACTTTTCCCCCTTACCACGTTTTACTGAGAGCCCCCTAGATATAACAAATTGGTCCTTAGTTTGTGCTGAGATCTTGACCGCACGTTTGTTTGTCTGTATAGGGGTCATGTAACGTTAACTCGAGTCACTAAAGTCTGCCAAGAGGCCAGCAAGAGAGAGCCCCCTGGCCCCTGGCGCGAACCAAGGGTCCAATGGGAGAAAGAAGCCCCATTCAAGAGGGACCAGCATCCCCTCCGGAATGACGAAGTCTAGAATTCCAATGACTAAGAACGTCGGCCTCTCCTAGACGAGCTGCGCCATCTCAGCTAATGACGACCGCATGAACGACCGCTTCAAAGAGTTGACCAGAAGCATTCAAAAAATAGAGAATATACTAAATCAAGTGACCGGCTTTTCCGAACATTGAACCGAAGACTTCACCGCAGAGTCAAGCTCAATCGACGACCGCCTAACGAAACACGAGCACCACGTCCAAGCTGTATCTGTTGAAAGCCATCAACTCGTGAAGAATGGACTCACCAAGGAACCTGCAACTTACGAAAATGCCTCTACCTCCACATCCGATGACAACCTCGACGACTCTCCACTCCTAAAACGCCTAAATCTAGTTACGGAGGCCGCAAGGAAGAAGTAGTACTCGCCATTTACTAAACACAACCTGTTCAACAACGGGCCTACCCTACCGTTCCCGAGCACCTGAAAATCACGTTCAACGCCAAAGACAGACCGGATATCTGTCTATATACTCTGCCAGAAGAGCTGGGCTCCTTCACTGGCCGTCCAGTCCTGAGCATCACCAACAGCGGCGACGAAAGCTTCGCCATTAGAGTAAATACGAAACATCAAAGTGACACAATCCTCTCATGATCAGAATTTAATTGAAGCCGTGCACAATCGTACCTCACAAGACTCTACATGTTCAGGCTTGATTTACGTCGAAGATATCCCGAAGGCTGAAATTGATGAGTACATCACCGGACTCGGTCAATACGAGGACTGCGTTGTCGAAGCAAACATCGCACCAAAAAGAGACACCACCAACGCTCTATTGCTGAAATTCAATTGCCCTACACCACCTAAATACCTAGACATTCCCTTCTGCGCCACCATAACCCAAGTTCTACCATTCGACAGACGTCCGATGCGATGTTATAAAGGCTAAAAATACGGACACACGAGCTGAATATGGCGCGCAAAGATGTTCATGTATGTATAGACATATAATCGTTTTCCTATAATTAGGAGGGTGGCTAAGGGCTGACACAGAGGGGGAAGATGTTCATACTGTTCAAAAAACGACCATGACAAACAGGAAGATCCCCAGTCGAGCTAATCCGAAGAACCGCAATGCTTTTACTGCAAAGTAAACGGCTACCCCACCGGACACTAGGATTGCCCACAGGATGAGACGTAGATCCTCCAATTCCAGATAGTCCACGGGGTTGGGCGACGAGAGGCTGTGGCCTCGAAGCACTCCACCCAGGATGACTTTTCTACCCAGGAGAAAAGACCGGCACCATTCCCCACTCAATTCCTCATAACGCTCGAGGATAGTGACGCAAGCTAATTTGCTCCTTCAACAAATCTATTTGCAATGAATTAATCACCCTCCCAACTACTAGGACTAAAACCGAAAGCCGTCACACGACAAGGAACAAAGTATTTGGCGCGCATCGTAAAATCTGAACAAAGTAACGCTGTACGAAATATTACCCATACGAACAAACTCAATGTTACTGTTGAAATACATCCGTCCTTCAACGATACCAAACGAATTATACACATTTCCCGCTACGCACCTACGAAAGAACCGAGTGCTTTCACAGCAAGTCTGAAGTCACCAAAGTCGGTCGAGCCGAATGGATCAAATCACGAATCACCAGTACTACCGCATACTAAATTACCATCCCAAGACACGACGCAGCGGAATTAATAGTGATCTTGGGTGAACCAGGAAGAACCAAAATTTATCCAGTTGCATCATGACCTCCAATGCGCAAGAAAGGCCTCGAATACGACCACGTCATCAAATACTGCAAGCCGTACATATCCCAACGTTGTAAGAGGTGCGCCGGCAAGCATGACAGAAAGGAATCAATACCTTCATGAGGCAGGCAACCGCGACTGCCAAATATTCATGGACCAAAAGTTGGCTTTGTCCGTGTAGCCGTGAACCTTGTACCAATTTCGACGATACTATCTGTGCGCAGTGGCGTGTGGACATATTACTCATGAGGTTCTGAGGGGTTGGAGGCGAGGATTCGTTTTGTTTCATCTGAGTCTTTATCTTACCAGAATAAATAAATTGTACTTAACAACTAAACCGCGTAGCTGTAAAAATTAATTTGCCCGTGTAGCCACAGACCTTGTACTAATCTCGACGATGCTACCTGTACGCACTAGGGTGCGTACATATTACTTTTTAAGTTCTAAAGGATTGGAAGCGGTGATCCGTTTCGAGTGAGCATTTTTCTTTTGCGCACCAGCGTGCTTTTGACATTGCTAAAGTTTTCACATTTTTTTCTTACGTTAAAAGCGTTTTTTTTTTCCTCACACACTTGAGCGTGCGAGCCTACTGGAATCAATGATCATCGAGCCCTACGAGGGAGCCTATTAGGACTCGCGTTGAGGCTCAGGTGGAACTGAGGATCAAATCAAATCAACTTACCTGAAAAATGAAAAATACTGTAATTTAACTGGACCGCGCAGCTGTGAACCTCGGGTTGCGTTGCTGTCGGAGCTGACTTTGTCCGTGTAGCTTTAGACCTTGTACCAATTTCGACGATACTATCTGTGCGCACTGGCGTGCTTACACACTACTTATGAAGTTATAAATTGTTGGAGGCGATGATTCGATTCGTTTCGTCTGTCTTAATCTTTCCTGGATAAATAAAATGTACATTAACTGAACTAGACCGCGTAGCTGTAAACATTGTGTTGCGTTGCTGTCGGAACTTACTTTGTCCGTGTAGCCGTTAACACTTCATGTGGCTCCCTTTCTTGAATACACTGTCGTTATGAGTGTTGACGATGCTACCTGTACGCGATAGCGCGCATACAAATTACTCACGAAGTTCTAAATGATTGAAGCGGAGGTTCGTTTCGTCGAAACGTTATTCTTGAGCGCACCAGCTGTGAGAATTATTTCCTTTCCCTCAGCACTTTACACGCTTTTAATGGGATCCACACTGATTGCATCTTTGAATTTAAACAAATGGGCATTTAGCCAACACATCACTGATACAATGGGACTTACGAACTTACTTGGATTTGGCGGGATTTTTTCTATCTTCATCGAATTGATGGCCACTTCATGTGGCTCCCTTTCTTGAATACACTGTCGTTATTTACGGTCATTAAGTGCTACTGATCTATTATTATGCTAAAACTGCGTCATTCTAATTGGCAGGGTTAGTTACGCTTTCTACAGCTACAGTAAGACCTACACTTAAACTAGTCGATTGTCGTCGTATTGATGGTATCCAAAATTTGTGTTTTTGCCTGGGAGCACATCGTCACGAAACGACACCGGCCGCGGTTACATGAACACTAACTACCCCTAGCTTCTTTTCCCAGGGGCGATCATCTTTCAAGCTCGCCGGTTGGTAACAACATACGCACGGACACTCGGACACACAACATGGTTTACTTTCAATCCACAAACAACTACAACATTACCATACCATAGAGATGACCTATTTCAATGTTATATTATACCTTTAGGATGACTTAGCCCACAACAGTGGCTAAACTTGGTTTTTGAATAATTGCTCTATAAACGACAGGGGAAATTCATCTTACAAAAGAGCGAGTAGTGGAAACTTCCAGGCAGTTGGGAGAGGGGAGGAGGGAGGGCGGTAGACAATGCGCACTCTTCCCCATCTCAACCCAGGAAACACTCACTCACGCTGAAAACAAGATGGTTCACGAAATATATACATGCATAAACATACATATGCACACA
>SDVV010040577.1:0-10520 GCA_016164225.1 Gammarus roeselii | reverse complement strand
AGCTTTTTTAAGCATTGCCACTGTTAACCTAATCTCTCTTTGGACCTCAAACTTACAGGAAATTTGTAGCAGCTAGAAACAATTTAAGGAAATTTAACGCTGAGTTGGATGCGGTAAGTAATGATATTTGTAAATACAACGAGCCTGTAATTTTTAAAGTTGAATTAGATATAGAGTGCAATTGAAAAGTACTTGTTTCCATCTGCTCCTTGATTTTTACAATCTTTTCAGCTCCAACCAGTCGTACGTTTAACAGATGTAAGCCAGCTAATTATTGTATTCATGGCTACTCGGTCTAAGAAGCGTTTGTTGTTTTTAAAATAAATCATTCATGCAGCTGCCATCACCTAGCACTGTTTGAGCCGCGTATCAGAGCCACTCCTAAAGAGGCGTCAGTCTTTCGTGCCACCCGGCTGCTGCGCTCTGAAGACGGCGTTTAATTTTTTCAAAAGCAACAGTTCATTATGGACTCTTAATGGCTAATTGAAAACCTTTCCAATTAAGAAAATATACTATTAACGGTTTGGTGCTCTCTGAGGGATCGCTGGCGAGTGTGTAGTGAACTAATCGACAACATTTTGTTTCAGATATCATGGCTTTGGGCAGCTGGCCAACCTGTTTCACAGTCAACCTAAATTCTCCAGAGTTCACGTGATGGTGTTCAGTAACGAGACATTCGGTGTTATATTCCTGCAGCTGAAGACATTCATGATATTCAGACGCATCAATCGCGAGTTTCCGAAGAGGCCAAACATTTGTCGCTCCTCTCCCAACGCGAATGATTGACACCAACGTAGTCGGGTGCAGCGCAACCAGTGTCGGCCGCAGTAGCGCTCATATGTTTCAAACACTACGAGTACCTTCGGCCAGGCAAAGAAAATAAAAAAATTGAAGAAAAAATCTTCATTCATACACTAACGGCGTGGTGTTAAGTTTTGCATCTTAAATCTATACATCAATGTACACTAATCAAAAATAATGGTAAGCCAAGACAATCGGATAAGATTGAGTGGCCTTACTGATTTCATTGCAAATTATAAATGCCAGATTGTGACCGAGTATGTCGGTAACGTGTATGGCAATCGTCAGCCTGCAAGGCCCCGATAGCATCACTAATGAAATGAGAGCTCTTGTTGTATAATATCTTTCTCTTTGGCTCTGATAACGTTACAAAAAATGTCTCTGTTGGAGAGTTTACCACAGACGTTCTATTCTCTATCTCTTCAGTACAGAAGCCTTCGTGGTTTGAGTGAATTTTCGCCTCTTTCAAAGGAGCTCAAGTGCATGCCGAGACGTCTGCTAGTGATAAACGCGGCGATAATGTCATTCGTCGACGTCGTTCGTCGACGTCGTTAATATTTTAGTTAGTTCAGTTCATTGCAGATTACCCTGAATAATTTTGGCAAAGATAATTTAATTTAGAAATATAAGACCACCTTCAGTCGGGGTTTGCTGTACATTAACCGTTGACGTGGTGGTCATGCTCTTGTTGACTGCGCTATGCCTTGACCAGGATCGAGAAGGCTAAGAGTGTCTTCAGCCGGTGATCGCTATGTTTTTACTGTAGACGTGGTGATCATGCTCGTGTCATAGCCAAGATCCTTGAAAGCTTCTCACGAACACCTTGGTGAGTGCGCAGCTGTTGCCGCAACTTTCTAATTAGGGAATTTTCGCCTTAAACACCACCTCAACTTAGGGTTCAGCATCTGACTTAAGGCTGCTCATCCATCAGACTCATAATTTTTTTCGCAACACTACTTGGTCCTCTGACCTTGCTCCCACACACATAAACGCCGTTACGCATCACAACGGGCTGTAGCAATTCCGCATCTGCATGAGGAAACCAAGTACTTTCCTCTTGAACATGATTTTGATATGAGGGCGACACATTCTTTAACGAAATTATGGATTTGACTCATTAGCGTAGACAAGGGAACGCCTCTTCCGATCTATGCCTGCGGTGCTGAAGTGCGCATGAAGCGGTCTACCACGTCAGTACGTCATGCCCAGCCACCGCACCCGGCAGGCTCAATTATATCACGTCGGTTCGTGAATCGTTTAACCCACACTCAGGGGTGTGGGTTTTATAATGGCATGCACTGGTCGTGGGATTCCCAACATGCACATGTCTGTGGGTATCCCGGCTATCGGGCTAAGCACCGACCGGGGCTTCTCTACCGCTATAAGAGCTGGGGCTAAGCAACAACAGCAAAGGCTGTTTGAGCAACCCTAAGTAGCGGTGCAGTTGAGGGCGGAAATTTTTAATCAAGCACTCACAAACTCAATCATTCTCATTTGACTGGCTAAAATATAACATTATGGCAACAGCAGAACATTAGCTAAAGGGACGTATCAGATTTTTGAGAATCGACCCCTTGGCTCAGAACTGCTCCGATATGACGGCCGGCCACTGTTTGAACTGATGCCAACGACGCACTTGTTACGGTATCACTTGTGCGATTGACCACTAACTAAAGTGCTTATAATGTTTGTTTCAATGCGTTAAAGCAGAATACGGCTGTGGTAATACACAATTGCAGTGTTATAAATATTGATGAGAATCCTCATGTATCTTGAATATTTAGATTTTCAATTGCTGAATTCGTTATTTCCTATTTAACAGACTTGATTGCCATAGGTATTCATAAGTGAAAGGAGTGTCGACGATATTTATTTGATATGGTTTTAAATAATGTTGGGGCCGTGGCGGAGTGGTTAGCTTTCTCAACTGCAGTGCCAGCCTATGATTCTGCATGTTGTCGCGAGTTCGAGCCCCGTCGGGGCGGGGAGAATGGACGCCTCCCTCCTCTGATTCAGCCTACTTTAGTGATCCGATAGATACTACGGTCTCCTGGCGGGAAGATTGGGCGCCGCGCTCCTCTGAGTCAGTCTATTTTAGTACTCAGTCTATTTTAGTAGCTGCTGCTCTATGTCTATATATGTATACATACAAGTGCTAATTACGGATTTCAACCAAAAATGGATATGATAACTTTTCTGCAGTATTCATCCAACTAGTTGGCTCATTGCAACTAACTAGAGGAGGGTCGGCCTTCTTGATAGTATCCAAACTGAGGTAATCAATTCACCCTTCTTCTTTTTCCTATAACCATACCTTAGCTTAGGTATAATGAATTTTTGCTGCAAGCTTCTAGAAGTTGACATACTTCGCTCGGACAGGCCTTAGGCAAGGTCCGGTGAAACGAGGGCTTGACTCATGCGTCAGTACCACCGGTCCTTTTAAACCAATTTCAGCTGAAGGCTCTTGCTCACATGAGCAACTTTCACCTAACCTAATTATCGATACAGAGTGTCACAATGTTGTGGGTTAGTGCAAGATATACCCTCCCCTGTAGGCAGATGATTATTGCTAATGGCTTGAATTAGTTCTGGTGTCTGTTCTATCTATCTCTGTGCGCTGTGTAGCTTCCTAGATCACAGTAACTGATCCACTTTCAAGCCATGTAGGCCCTTCAAGTGCAACTAGCTTAGTGGTCGTTTGTGGTGCAAGATTAATCTAGTTATTTCTTAATTACAGACGGATCAATGCGAAACACAAACATTGAAGGTAAATCTTGGCCCGAATTAGGTAGGTGGTTAGACCATGTAAGATTAGATTAGAGTGACAAGGCTTTCTAGCGCACTGGAGTCATCGTCCATCTGGCACCAAATGTCAAATTAGAAAACAGTGCTGCATCATGTTAGCCTTTTTTTTTTTTCAATGTTCGAGTTAGGTTTACTACTGCGCAAAGTCAAAGTCCTTTAAGCGGCGAACGTCTATGGTATGTACGGGTGCCACAGGAGGTACAGGAACTTCTAAGGTGCTGAGGGCATATGGTCCCAGCACTTCACGAATGGCAGTAAGGAGAAATAAAACACTACCTACCCTGCTTCAGAGCCCCAAGGATCCGCATTAGTCCTTAAGGTGCTGGGCTACGCGCTCCAACACCTGCTGAGGGGGAAGATAAAGAAGAGAAAGAAAACGAAGATCCCATGCATGAGATCTACACTAGATGAAGGGAATTTCACGCATGAGAACAGCAAGAATGGAAAGAGGAAGAAGGAGGAATAGCCGTAAAAAAATGTTACAGATACAGACACTAGGCAGCATCCCCCAGAAAGGGGGATGGCCGACGGCAAGGCGCACCTCACACCCTCATACGTTCACACACACAACTTAGCCTTTTTGTGCTTAAGGGTCCGACCGGTACTCCCGCAACATACATTCTGGGTCACGAGTGCAGTCCGAGGATCCGTTGTCAGCAGCAGGGGCCAATAGTTTTCACTGTATTATCCCCGCCGCATCATAATGGCCGCCTCCCCCTCCCCCAATCACGACCATCCCGACAGCGGGAAAGCACATCAGAGCAGCGTCAAAATCAACCATCCACAACCATTCTCCACTCACGCCTGTTCATTGAACGCTCTCTCGCCACCTCAACATTAATTTCTCTCTTTCCTAACGCCTGCTTCACACCATCCATCCACCCAAACCTCGGTCTACCTCCTGGCCTGCGACCACTCGCCTCTACATTCATCACCCCTTGTCACCCATCTCCCTTCATCCATCCTCTCCATGTGCCCGAACCATCTCAAAACACGCGAATCCACTCTTTCCTCCAACTTTTTCACCATCCCTGTTCTGATTCGAACCACGTCGCTGGTGATCCGGTCTCTCAGCATTACTCTAACATTTAATCTCGACAAACATACAACATTCTTCTCTCTTCTGCTCTCATCACCCAG
The DNA here is from genome assembly GCA_016164225.1 of Gammarus roeselii. Lineage (NCBI taxonomy): Eukaryota > Metazoa > Arthropoda > Malacostraca > Amphipoda > Gammaridae > Gammarus > Gammarus roeselii. The sequence goes on along the minus strand of SDVV010040577.1, from coordinate 5,774 downwards.
GTCTCAGCTTCGTAGAACACAGTTGGAACAACAACACCCTCATACAGTCCTCTCTTTGCTTCCATCCCCAACGTCCTACAGCTCATTACACTCTTCAGTGCACCCAACACTTAACACCCCTCCTTCACTCGCGCCTTTACTTCAGTTTCCACTAGTTCAGTTATCTCCACATGAAAGCCCAGATACTTAAAACACTGAACTTCCTCCAAGAGCTCTCCATTTAAGGTGACACTAATTTCGCTCGCATCGACAGTTCTCGAGCATCTCATTACTTTACTCTTAACCACGTTCACTCGAAGCTTTCTCCTCTCACACACTCTACCAAACTCAGACACTAGCCTACATAGCTTCTCCTCTGAATCCGCAACCAGGGCCGTATCATCAACAAATAGCAACTGGCTCAACTATGAACTCCGCCCATTCGCTTCCAACAGTTCCAAGCCACGACCCAGAACACTCACGTTCACCTCCCTGACCACTACATCTCTATAGAGGTTGAACAGCCAGGGAGACATCACGCAGCCTTGTCTTAGTCCCACTTTCACTGTGAACCAATCGCTCACCTCGCTTCCCACTCCGACACATGCTCGGCTGCCAACATAGAAACTTTGCACCGCTTTCTACAGCTTTCCGCCCACTCCATACAAACGCAACTCTCTCCACAGCGCTTCCCTGTCAATTCTGTCGTATGCCTTCTCCAGATCCATGAAGGCCCAGAACACATCCTTTCCTTTTGCAAGGTACTTCTCACAGACCTGTCTCACTGCAAAAATCTGATTGGTACACCCTCTACCACTCCTGAAGCTGCATTGTTCCTCTCCAATTGCGCATTCCGTACATTCTCTAATCCTTTTGATCAGCACTCTTGCCATACAGCTTACCGACCACACACAACGAACTGATACCTCTTGAGTTGCAGCATACTTTTTTTATCTTCATTGCCCTTATACAGCGGGACAATGCAGGCACTGCGCCACTCAATCGGTACCACACATACCACAATACAAATTTTCAGTAGCCCCACCAACTATTAGAGAATCGTTATTCCATCTCATTTCAGGCACTCGGTTGCAACGCCATCCAAATCAGGGGCTTTTCCTGCTTTCATCACCTACACCGCCTCCTGCACCTCTTTCCTAGTGCTGTCCGCAGCAAGTATCTCTCAAAAAACCGGCTTCCGCGCACCACCACCTACAGCAGCAATGTCAGCCCCTCTGTCATTCTCGACATTCAATAATTCATCAAAATACTCGGCCCACCTTTCATGCACAGCACCACTTTCCGCCAATAACTGGCCATTCTCATCTTTCACTGCCTCCTCCTTTCCGGTGTCTCATTTTCTCACTCTCTTAACCTCTTTCCAGAACATCCTTTTGTTCTTTTCAAAATTCTGGCAGAACCGTCTGCCCCACCTGGCATCAGCGTTTCTTTTTGGTTCTCCTCACCAATTTCTTAACCTTCTTTTTCTCCTTATAGTTGTCATTGGTCACCACCGACTTCGCCTGCATCAACTCCTCAAAAGCTCTTCTTTTCTGCGCCACCGCTAGTGTAACCTCCTCGTTCCACCACTCGCAGCTCTTCCGTCTTCACCCGCCCACACGTCGCACACCACACATATTTCTCGAATATCTCAACAAGGCATCTCTGAACGTCTCCCATTCTTCCTCCACATCTTGCAGGTCCTGCCCTCTCGCTTCGTCAAATTTCTCTCTCAACGCCCGTTCGAACTCCTCCGCTCTGCCTTTCGCATTTAGCTCACGCACTTTCACAACCTCTTTTCCCCCCTTCCGCCTAAACTCCACTCTCAATCTTCCCTCCACCCTCCACTCTCAATCTTCCCTCTTCCCTCCACTCTCTCTCTCCTCTCAACACCCGCGCATCCAACAGCCTCCGCACCACTCTCCTCGAAATCAGCACCAAATCCATCAGCGCTCTCTCCACCACTTCACCATGGACCATCCTTACCCTTGAGTACTTGTGGATGTCTCGCTTCTTTAACAGGCTGTTCCCGACTACCAGCTTCTGCTCCATGCATTAACCGTTGAGATTTTCTCCTGTCATTCCTACCAGGAACACTATATCTCCCTATCACATTATCCACTACTGCATCTCCCACTCTCGCATCAAGGTCGCCTAGTACAACCACATTGAATTGATTTCCAAAACTCTCAATACACTAGCTCAGATAAGTCCAAAATTGCTCCCTCTCCTCCTCACTCCTTGCTACCAGGTTCGTACGCACTCACAAATACCCATTTATCTAGGCCAAACTTTACTTTCACACACATCAATCTTGAGGAGACCTCTTTACTCTCAGTAACGCTACTGGCCAGTCGATCACTCAATAGCAACACCACACCTTCTCGTGCCCAACCTCCATCCACGTCTGACTTTCTTCCACTTACCACTCCAAACTCTCATTCGCCCTTACCCTTCAACTTAGCCTCACTCAGCGCCAACCCATCTAACTTCCTCCTCACAAACATATCGCTAATCTGTCGGCTCTCTGCTTCATTCCTTCTACAACCACGCACATTCAGCGACCCTGACAGGAGGGTTCGGAGAGGCGTGAGCCTCTCTTCCTCCTGCTCGTCTTGCCGTCTTTTAGGGAAGAATTTTACTGAGGAGGGGATCCCTAGCCCCCTCGTCCTGCCCCTCATTAGTCGCCTCTTACGACACGCAGGGGTTGCGGTAGCAGTATTCTAAGCCCCAGCTAGAGGGCTCCCCTTTTAGTCGCCTCCTACGACACGCATGGGTTACGATAGCAGTATTCTAACACCCCCGCTACCGTATCATCCGCAAACAGCAACTGGCTCAACTGCCAACTCCGCCCACCCGCTTCCAACAGCTCCAAGCCACGTTGAGGCTCTGGTGAAAATGACTCAAATCCAAGCCACGACCCAGCGCACTCGCGATCATCTCCCTGACCAATCCATCCATATAGAGATTGAACAGCCATGGAAACATCACTCAGGCTTGTCTCAGACCTTCTTTCACTCTGAACCAATCACTCACCTCGCTTCTAACTGGGACACATGCTCGGCTGCCAACATAGAAACAAACTCTGCACCACTTTCAATAGATTTCCACCCACTTCATTCAAATGCATCAACTTTCACAGTACTTCCCTGTCAATCCTGACGTATTTCTTATCAGATCCATGAAGACCCAGAACACATCCTTCCCCTTTGCAAGGTACTTCTTACAGACTTGTCTGCAAAAATCGGATCGTCACACCCTCTACCACTTCTAAAGCCACACTGTTCCTCTCCAATTGCGCAATCCGTACATTCTCCAATCCTTTTGATCAGCACTTCCCCATGCAACTTACCCACCACACACAACAAACTGATACCTCTGCAGCATTTATTTTTATCCTCTGCTTTTATACAGCGGGACAATGCAGGCGCTGCAACACTCAATCGGTACCACGTCCGCCTCAAAACAAATGTTCAGTAGCCTCACCAACCATTCGACAATCGTTATTCCACCCTTTTTCATGCACTCAGTTGCAACGCCAGTCCGTATCATATCCTCCATGTCTAAAGTCTGGTTCCGTATGCGAAAACTGACAGAAAAGTACAGTGCTCATCCTCCCAACCTTAAGGGTGGTGGGGGGAACGACCCGCAGAAAGGCTCGGAACTCTTTGCAACGCACTACTCCTCTGTTAGTTCAGATTTTGGATATAGCCCTACTTTCCGTAACACAATATGTATTGCCAAACAAGATGACCTGTACCATACAATGATCCAATCATCTCGTTGCAGTTCGCGCCTCCAACCTCTCTGCTTCCGGTGAATATCTAATTTTCTACGAGATGCTCCGCCACTGACATCCCTCTGCACTCTCTTAGTTGTGTCTTACTGACAAAACAGTCTGGTCTGCCCACTGTTATCCCGATCGTTGGGAGGAAACAGTGGTTCTGTTTATCCCAAAACCTGACAAGCTTACTGATGAATTGTCTGGCTACTGCTCTATAGCTCTAACCTCGTGTGTTGTGGTTGTTAGAAAAGATTCTGAATGCCCGATTAAACCGGCACCTAGGAGCAAACTCGCTCTCTATATTACAATTCGCCTCTCCCCTCCCCCTCCCTCAGGTTCACGGGCCGCACGGAGTCACGACCCAACCAGGGGGGTGAATTTCCCTTCCAAGTCCCCTCTTCTTCACCCTTCACTATCTCCTTTTTTCCTCCATCCTGATTTGATTGACCTTCATTCACCTAATTTGCATCTTATGTTTAGTTCAAATTTCCTTAAACTTGTCTCAGACTCCTTCTTTACAACTCTCTTAATACTCGCTGCACACCAACACATACACACGCACGAACACACACTCACTTGAACATACACACACCAGTTTTAACTATTCTCCTTTCGGGTGGCAAATAACTGCCAGGTTGCGCTTTTTCTTTCATGCAAAATACATTTACAAAGATACGCGTCAACTTTTTATTCTCTTGGACGCGAATGTGCCACAATTGGAATATGTTCTTGGTTTCATATTGACAAGACTAATATTTTCGCACGCGAGGCCGTACGAATTTACATGAATCAATGACGGTCGCGCCCAACGGGGGAGCCTAGTATGACTCACGTTGAGGCTCCAGTGGAAATGAGGCTTAAATCAAATCTTTCATGCAACCTTTTTCTACGACTAATCCTTTTTCATTCCATTCTTGCTGTTCCCATGCGTGAATTTTCCCTACACCTAGTGTAGATCTCATTCATGGGATCCCCGTTTTCTGTCTCTTCTTCATCTCCCCCCTTAGCAGGTGTTGGAGCGCTTAGCCCGCACCTTAAGTACTACTGCGGATCCTCGGGGCTCTGAAGCAGGGTAGGTAGTGTGTTTTTCCTTCTTACTGCCATCCGGGCAGTGCTGGGACTATGTGGCCTCAGCACCTTAGGAGTTTCTGTACCTTTTGTGGCACCCGTACATACCATTTGACGTTCGCCGCGTGAAGGACTTTGACTTTGCGCAGTAGTAAACCTAACTCGAACACTGAAAAAAAAAAGACTAACTTGATTCAGCACTGTTAGCTAACTTGATGCAGCACTGTTAGAACAAAATAATTAAGCTTTTACCGCGTTACCATCCGGTCGAAACTAGACTTGGGAGCGTTGTCTACGCCTCCGCGAAACCAAATATTCCCAAATATTGGAACTAGTCCACAATGCGGCCTTGCCCCTGCACTGGATCTTTCCGCTCCTCTCCTATTGTTTGCCTTCTTGGTTAAACTGGTCAGCCTAGTCTTGCTACGCGACGGGAACAAATCGACCTTCAATTCTATTGCTATATTGTCGCTCGCCCCACCTACATGATCTATACTATCCGACAGCTCCCAATCTCTGTGTTGGAATCTGGCTCCTTCATCTAGCTTCTCATAGTGCACAGAGCTGCTCACTGCTGATCTTGGGCTGCCACGTATTATGGTGGACCCTCTTCCGCGAGATGGAGTCCCCATCTTGCGTACAGATACAGATACAGACACTAGGCCGCATCCCCCAGAAAGGGGGGTGGCCGACGGCAAGGCGCACCTCACACCCTCACACGCTCACACTCACACAGCTTAGCCCTTTTGTGCTAAAGGGTCCGGCCGGTAGCCCCTCAACTTACACTCTGGGTCCCGAATGCACCGAGGAACCGTCGTTAGCAGCAGGGCCCGACAGCTTTCACTGGTTTACCCCCGCCGCGTCATAATGACCGGGCCCCCCTCACCCACGACCATCCCGACAGCGGGATGCCAAGGGCGGGAAAGCACATCAGAGCAGCGTC
>SDVV010040576.1:0-10520 GCA_016164225.1 Gammarus roeselii | reverse complement strand
ATTAAAATATATATAGTCAGCAAACAATCCTTGCTAAATTCATTTATTCAAGTGGTTCGTCACGAGATGGAGTCATTATCGGCCACGAGTTAGTGTGTCTAGGGCTTTCAACAGATTTCTTTAGCGACTCGTTCGTTTGCCAGTAAATCTTTGAAACTGCTGGAGGCAGCTTGTTCGGTAAAAATAATGGCATGAGCAGCACATGGTCTCATGAGTCTTGTAGGGGAGGAATACACAAAAATCTGGTAAACCATGTTGTACAGTGGGTTCCTGTATTTGAGAACAAGTGATTCCAGAATTTTCAGTTTGGTTATGCCGCGTCTAGTAACGCGTACTCGGTTAGCAAATCTAGCGGACTGACACGCATGAAACGGGGAGAAATGAGGTAAATGTTTTTTGTAGTAAAAATAGACAGGTAGGTTTCATCTTCAAGGGCAAGAAAGTCTAACGGATTAACAGCAATGAAAACGACGGGTATGGAGCAAAACGTGTTTTGTAGTAAAAATGGACCGGCAGGTCGAATAGCTTTTTTCGCAGCACATTGTTAGTAGTTTTATATTGTTAATAGTACGGTCAAAATTGATCACGCCTTTGCAAAGAACTGAAAATATTATAATCGATGCAGACACGGCCGAATCCCCCAGAGAGGAGGAGGGGGTGGCCGACGGCAAGGCGCAACTGACGCTCCTTTCATATATTCGCCAAAAACTTACCCATTGCACACTCTCGCTACCAACACACTTATGTCTCTCCTTCATAACGCCATCCATTCACCCAAACTTCGGTTTTCCTCTGGGCCTTCGTCCATAGTCACCTCCACTTTCATCTTCTTTTTCACCAGTCACCCATCATCCATCCTAACCATGTGCCAGAACCATCTCAGATCACGTAATTTATTATTTATTTATTATTTGCTTCTGTGTTCCACCGGAGTCCCAACGCGAAGTTAATGCAGACTCCCCCATAGGGCGGTCTCAGATCACGTAAATCTACTCTGTCCTCTAACTTCTTCACCATCTCCGTTCTATTTCAAACAAAGATATTATTGATCCTGTCTCTCAGAGTCACTTCAGCCATGCTCCCCAAGCATTTCAACTCGGAAATAATTAATCTTCTCTCTACTCCTCTCACCCCAAAGTCTCAACCCAGTATATCATAGTTGAAACAACTACCCTCTCATCTCTGCTTCCATATCTCACGTCCTATAGCTCATTACACTATTCAGTACATCCTACACTTGACACTTTTCTTTCACTCGCGACTTCACCTCAGTTGCCAATAGTTCAGTCTTGGCCAAAATCCCTCAGCAAGGGAGGCGGCCGACGGCAAGGCGCACCTCACACTCTCCTGCACTCACACTCCTTAGCCATTTTGCGCTAAAGGGTCTGGCCGGAAATGCTGCACCACACCCTCCGGGTCATGAGTGCGGTTCGAGGTCAGTGACGGCAGCAGGGCCCGACAGTGTGACTGGTTTACCCCTGTCACGTCACGATGACCGCGCCCCCCCCGCCCACGACCATCCCGTCTCTCAACGCTATGCCTAGGGCGGGAAAGCACATCAGGGCAGCGTCAAAACTCATCCGTTCACTAACATTCTCCACTCACGCCTGTCCAGTGCACGCTCTCTCGCTACCTCCACACACTAGCGTCTCTCCTTCCAAACGCCTGCTTCACACCATCCAACCAAACTTCGGTCTCCCTCTAAGCCTACGTCCACTTGCCTATGCCTTCAACACCCTTTCCACCAATCTCCCTTCATCCATCCTCACCAAGTGTTCGAACCATCTCAGAACACGCGAATCAACTCTGTCCTCTAACTTCATCACCATCCCTTTCTGATTCGAACCACTTCGTTACTGAACCAGTCTTTCAGCAACACTCCAGCCATGCTCCTCAAACATTTCATCTCGAAAACATTCAACCTTCTTCTCTCCTCTGCCCTCAACCCCGTACAGCGCAGTTGGGACAACGCCACCTTCATAAACCCTCATTTCGCTTCCATCCCCAACGTCCTGCAGCTCATTACGCTCTTCAGTGCATCCAACACTTTACCACCCTCCTTCACTCGTGACTTCACATCAGTTTCCATTAGTTCAGTCTTCTCCACATGGGAGCACAGATACATAAAACACTCAACTTCTCCCAACAACTCTCCATTTAGGAGGACACTTATTCTGCTGCATAGCGGTCCTCGAGTATCTCATTACTTTTACCCACGTTCACTCGAAGCTACCTCTTCTTACACACTCAACAAAACTCAGACACTAGCCTACACAGCGTCTCCTCAGAATCCGCCACCAGCGCCGTATCATCCGCAAACAGCAACTGGCTCAACTGCCAACTCCGCCTATTCGCTTCCAACAGCTCCAAGCCCCGACCCAGCACACTCGCGTTCACCTCCCTAACAACTCCGTCCATATAGAGATTGAGAAGTCAGGGAGACAACACGCAGCCTTGTCTCAGACCCACTTTCAATGTGAACCTATCACTCACCTCGCTTCCCACTCTGACACATGCTCGGCTGCCAACATGGAAACTCTGCACCGCTTTCAACAGCATTCCGCCAACTCCATACAAACGCAACACCCTCCACAGCGCTTCCCTGTCAATCCTGTCGTATGCTTTTTCCAGATCCACGAAGGCCCAGAACACATCCTTTTCCCTTGCAAGGTACTTCTCACAGACCTGTCTCACAGAAAAAATCTGATCGACACACCCTCTGCCACTCCTAAAGCCACATGTTCCTCTCCAATTGCGCAATCCGTAAATTCTCTAATCCTTTTGCTCAGCACTCTCCCATACCACTTTCCGACCACACAGAACAAACTGATACCTCCTGAGTTGAAGCATCAATTTTCATCTCATTTGCTCTTATCAAGCGGGACAATGTAGGCACTGAGACACTCAATCGGCACCACGCCCACCACAAAACAAATGTTCAGTAGCCTCACCAACCATTCGACAATCGTTATTCCACCCTTTTTTAGGCATTCAATCGCAACGCCATTCAAACCAGGGGCTTTCCCTTCTTTCATCACCTCCACCGCCTCTTCCCTAGTAATGACCGCAACAAGTCTCTCCAAAAACCGGCATCCGCGCACCACCACCCACAGCAACAATGTCAGCCTCTCTGTCATCCTCGGCATTCAACAATTCATCAAAATACTCGGCCCACCTTTTCCGTACACCACTACTTTCAGTCAACAACTGGCCGTTTTCATCTTTCACCGACTCATTTTTTTCCGGTCTCTTCCTTTCTCACCCTCTTAACCTTTTTCCAGAACATTTCTGGTTCTCCTCAAAATTCTGGCACAACCGTCGTCCCCACCTGGCATCAGCGTCTCTTTTGGTTCTCCTCACCACTTGCTTCATCTCCTTTCTCTTCTCCTTATAGTTGTCACAGACCACCACCGACTTCGCCTGCAGCCACTCCTCAAAAACTCTTCTCTTCAGCGCCACCGCCAGTTTGCCTTCCTCGTTCCACCACTCCCAGCCCTTCCGTCTGCACCCGCCCACACGTCGCACACCACACACATTTCTCGAACATCTCAGAATGTCTCCCATTCTTCCTCCACATCATGCAGGTCCTGTCCTCTCACGTTGTCAAATTTCTCCCTCAACGCCCGCTGGAACTCCTCCGCTCTGCATTTCTCATTTAGCTCACTCACTTTCACTACCTCTCTTCCTTCTCCTACTCTTCCGTTCCCTCTCCACCTATGCTCCACTCTCAATCTTCCTTCCACCAGCAGATGGTCAGACACTCCTCCACCCTCTCCTCTCAACACCCGTACATCCAACAGTCTACCCACCACTCTCCTCAAAATCAGCACAAAATCCATCAGCGCTAACTCCACCACTGCACCATTCGCCACCATTGCCCATCCTTACCCAACCTAACTTATGAATACTGAAAACGAAACTGACACAGACCCGTTCATTTCTACCGCGAAACTCGTTTCTCTCCATACCCATGGTTTTCATAGTTATACGTCAGCTAGATTTTCTCGCTGTGTACATGTTACAAGAACGCGTTGAAACCCTCTTCCTTACGTAGTATAAATGGTGCACAGATATAAAAATCAATCTCAGTTTCAATTCAACAGTGAGTATGTGGAGTATGAACCCACACATAAGCCCAAAATCCTGAAGTTATTAGAAGGGCAAGTATTTGAAAGCGCTAATTCCGATTGCGGGGCCCCAAAAAGGGCGCACGCATCGTTAGATACATACCTACACATTCCTAATTACACTATTTAAGTTTATTACATCAAACTACAAATATATAAAGATTGTTAAACATAAATTTGCTTTCGATATACAAAGCTCGCAATCAATTTCTCTTGATTTCTCTCATACAAGAAAACGTTGGTAGAGACATCGAATAAATGAGGCGATCGGAACAACCGCACCAAGACACGAGGCGTCTTCCAAGACGACGCGAATAGGACACAGGTCATAATTAGCCTCATCGGACGCCACCGAGATGACCTGGACAACCAACCAATACTGTCAAGATGACTTCAAAAGGTATTGCTAACAATAGCAAATCTGAAAGGGCCTTGCCTAGCGTTTAGCAGATTTTGCCGTTTGTTTCACGTTCCGCTATGTGCCAGAATGGCTACGACCTTTTCGTACACTCATAACAAACATACTAAATCAGCCTTACCAGTGACATACCATGCCACTGTGATTCGGGTCGGAACAGAGGCCGCGGTGCATATACTGTTGCCAATATTTCAACTTAGGCTCCAACGGGCTTGGAGCTTACATCAAAATTCCTATAGGATGTTATACGTAGTCAATTCGAGTTCGTCTGACGCCCAGTCCGCTGTTATTCCTTGATTTACACACAACCGGGGGAAGAAAAATGATACCAAGCGACACTCCAAAAGAGGAGGGGCATTCTCAACAACTGAGTTTTCTCAAATAAAATGTAATAGTCATGTTACAACAAATTCCTTTGCAAAGGGGAATGGCATCGCACCGTGTCCTCCCAACAGCTACAACTCTTTGACCACAACAGCAATGACGTTCCTAATAGCACCAGCTCTGAGCACAACGGCAATGGCGCTTCCAATAGCTGCAGCTATAACCACATCGGCAATGGCGCTCACAATAGCACCTCTCTGATCACAACAGCAATGGCGTTCCTAACACCCCTTCCACCACAACACTGGCGCTCCTAACAGCACCACCCCCCTCTGATCACAACAACAGCGCTCCTAATAGCATCATCCCTCAGACCACAACGACGGCGCTTCTAATAGCACCAGCATTATGATCAAAACAGCTAAGCCACACCGAATTGCATCAGCCCTCTGACCTTAACAGCAATGGCGCTCCTAATCGCACCAGCTTTCCGACTACATCGGCAATAACGTTCCTAATCGCCCCAGCTCTCTTACCACGGCAGCAACAGCGCTTTTAGTAGCACCAGCCTTATGGCCACAACAGCGATAACGCTCATAATCGCACCAGCAATGACACTCCTCTTCGCACTAGCTTGCCGACCGCAAGTAATAACACTCCTAAATGCACCGATTCCTCGAATATGGAGCAATAATGCTCTTAATCTGCTCCAGCTCTCTGATCGCACTACAATAGCGTTCCTAATTGAAACTGCTATTTGACCTCACCAGCAACAGCGCACCTAATCGCATCAGCTCTCTGACTACACCAGCCATAACGCACCTAATGGTACCAGCTCTCTGACCACACCGACAATAGCGCACCTAATCGTACCAGCTCTCTGCCCACACCAGCAATATCACCTACATCGCACCAGCTATCTGACCACAGCAGTAATAGCGCCCCTAATGGCACCAGCGCTGTGACCGCACCAGTACTATCGCTCTTAATGGCAACAGCTTTCTGACCACACCAGCGACAGGACACCAACTAACCTTGCTCGTCCCGCAGTGACATCCATGATGTCCCAACAGCAGTGTTGAGATGCCATGCAATTCAAAAGATCACGAAAAGGTCTTCTTCCATACAAATAGGGTAATATTAACACAACCTCACTCTGCAAGCACAGAGAATGATATATACAGAGATGCACAACACAGGCTACACTGTACAAGCTATGGTACAAAAAAGCCGTCCGTCCGAGTTATGCTGAAAGCGTGCCACTTGAATTGCCTAAGAGGTTTTAGTTAGCTAGACATAATTTTCATTCATTGCGAAGTAGTAACAGACACTTTCCACCATATTTCGGTACAGAAATACTTCATAATAGCTGGCCATTAAAGGGTTGATTACTCGACTTGATCACATGGCACGTGTTGATGCTTTGAACAATTTATATTCTTTATAAGTATGCCAGGATTGCAGATAAAGAAATCCAGACATCGCGCTGTTCATGCTTTGGTGACAATACTAAAGCTTATTGAAGCGGAACGCGTAAAATATCTACTCTTCGTATATTCACAGCTCGAATTGCACTTTGTATTTACAAGTAGAAGGATCAAATACTTTTCGGAGAGCTGCTGCAGTACATGGATCAAGTATTTCACAGATGGCTACAGCAAATACTGCGGGAATTCCTCCCTGCCGCCCAGCACCTTGTTACCGATCACAACAGCCCTCACTGGCGACCACAAGCTGATGTTGCTCTCTCACGTTTTGTCTAGTTAGACGCTTTACGTAAGTCGCACCTCAACATCAGCCAAACTCTCATAATGATCACGTACGTCTCCAAAATAACTGATATAGTCGGAAATAGTTTTACAACACAATATAAATACATTGTTGTTCAAACACGTTCAACTCGTCGCCTTAGAAAAGGCGAGGAGTTAAAAAAACACGGTTGCACTATTGTGACATGCAAGATATTTTCACCCTTGGCTGTTTAGTTAAGAAATGGGATGGGGTGGGCGGGGGAGATTGAAGGGCTCATCTCCACAGGAGCTGTGACTATAGTCTGAGTGAGCTCCCCCGTAAGGCGCAGAGATCATCAATTCTGATATGTTAGCACTCTAGTATGTGCTAAAACAAATACTTTATTGATAAAAATTATTTCAACCTTTTTAGTGTGGTATGTATGCACACTGGTGCATGCTTAAATAATACTTGAATGAAAATAAATAATTCATCCGTAAGTATCTCAACAGATCCTCGTTTCTGCGTAATTTTAAACTCATACCGAAGTATAATGTGGGGTGCAAGAATCATTATCTTTGTGCTGATTTACATTTCTACACTGTTTTGTATAGACCGGTATTTTAACCGAAATCAATTAGCTTTTTCCCACAGGTGAGGTTTGTAAGTAGCTAGGTGGTGAGTAGGATGTGAATGAGATATGTAGAGTAAAAATGGAATCAAACGATACTCGATGGGCTGATGCGAGTGCGCTGCACTCCACCAGTGTCTTTTGTGCCGATTGCCGTTTGGTGGCACAAAGGACATGGGGTGCGAACGATGCCATGTCTGCATCCATTACATGGTAGAGTTATCCACGTGTGTCCTGTACATAGGCGGGCGATGAATATTTGCTCTCTACGGTTGGAAAACTGGGTGTCCCCGTCTCCATCTGAGGGTTTGACTGAAGGCATTTTTTTATCTGCTTGTTGCCACGTGTTGTTCAATCAGGATGTCACATTAGCGTTACAGATACAGACAACAGGCTGAATCCGCTAGAAAGGGGGGCGGGGCCGACAGCAAGGCGCACCTTACACTCCTCTCATGCACTCGCACAACTTATTTGAGTAGGAAACCATTCTCGGTAGAGTAGATTAGATTTGAGTGCCGAGGCTTTCTAGCGCACTGGAGTCTGGGGCCGAATGTCAAACCAGCAAACAGTGCTGCATCATGTCAGGTTATTGTTTGTATTCTTCTTTTAATGTTCATGTTAGGTTTACTACAGGTCTAAGTCCTTACGCGGCAAACGTCAATGGTATGCACGGGTGCCACAGGAGGTACAGGAACTCCTAAGGTGCTGAGGCCATATGGTCCCATCACTCCCCGGATGGCAGTAAGGAGGAATAACACACTACCTACCCTGCTTCAGAGCCCCAAGGATCCGCAGTAGTCCTTAAGGTGCGGGATACGCGCTCCAACACCTGCTGAGGGGGAAGATGGAGCAGAGACAGAAGATGGGAATACCATGCATGAGATCGACACCAGGTGTAGGGAATTTCACGCATGAGAACAGCATGAATGAAAAGAAGAAGGAATAATCGTAGAAAAAGGTTGCATGAAAGAAAGAGCGTAACTTAGCTGTTATTTGCCACCCTAAAGGAGAAAAGTTAGAACCGGTATGTGTATGTTTGAGGGTGCGTATGTGTGTTTGTGTGCAACGACTATTAGGAGAGTTGTTAAGAAGAAGTCTGAGGCAATTTAATGAAGATTTGAACTAAACGTAAGATGCAAATGATGTAAATAAAAGGTAAGTAAATCAGGATGGGGTAGAAAAGGAGAGATAGTGAAGGGTCAAGAAGAGGGGAGTCTGAAGGAAAATAAGGGTGTTAACCCCCCCAGGTTGGGCCGTGACTCCATGCGGCCCGTGAACCAATCTCGGTAGCGTATGGTAATGAATTGTTCTTGATATGTACAACCTGTTCATCGGTGGGTGGGGGAGGGCCCGGCAACTATGATGCAGCAGGAAACGACCAGAGAAAGCTGTTTGGGCCCCGATGCGGACACGGATTTAAAACCTCACTCTTGAGTTATTGATTAATCAAGGGGCCCAAGTGGTAATCAACGCTCCAGCTTGACTCAATGTGGGTGTTGCGGAGTCCTAGCCGGACTATTTAGCACTGAAGGGACAAAATTTGTGTGTGTGTGTGTGTGTGTGTGTGTGTGTGTGTGTGTGTGTGTGTGTGTGCGTGCATCATAAGAGCGTGCGGCCTTGCGTGCACACCACTGACATTTGTCATCTTCAGTTAATTATACAGATAAAGAGTCAAGAGATCAGGCAAGTGGCGCTCCAGAGTCAGCCCTCAAGAGACATAAAATAACGATAGCAAACGGGGTTCACATACAAGAATTCCCCACTCGTGGCGGTGGAGTCAGGTAGTGCATACATAAGGAATCCTAATTGCCTCAATCTTAAATGATGATTGTAGAGCTTTTAGAGCATAACAACATAAGTTGATTTGCAGCAGTGACAGCTCATAAACACTAGTCCTTTAAGAGCCTAACAACATATGTTGATTTGTATAAGTGAGAGCTCATCAACACGAGTCTTTGTACATCACAAACAGGAACACCTCATGAGAAATAATTGGCTAAAGTAACTAAAATGAAATGATCAAGCCTGTAAGGAATCTACAAGGGACACACCGTCGACCACCAGGTGTAAAAACAATCTAACGATTGAGCACTATTTTCTCTTGGTTAATGTTTATCGTTACTGAACGGTAAACACGACTTTCATGACATCACTTCCTCGCCTCACGACATCGAAACAAAAAAATAAGATCGAAGCATTGTTTTAATGTAATTTGTTTAATTTCTGACAACGTCTAAACAATGCCAAGAGTAGGTTAGAACCGAGC
This sequence comes from Gammarus roeselii, assembly GCA_016164225.1. Taxonomy (NCBI): domain Eukaryota; kingdom Metazoa; phylum Arthropoda; class Malacostraca; order Amphipoda; family Gammaridae; genus Gammarus; species Gammarus roeselii. The sequence continues at coordinate 1,023 of SDVV010040576.1, read as the reverse complement.
AGCAGGGTTTTCTAGCGCGAATGCCAAAATTAGGAAACTTGTTTCCTGCAAGCTTGCCGTGCCTCACGCTCCTAATTGGGAGGCACGTGCAGATGAGAGTTGGGTCATAACATCCACCGAAGGATACAGCGTGAGCTGTCCGTCGTGTAGATTACATTTCTCGACTGATTACTCTGAAGATGTATCTATATACTGCAGGGTGTCCAGTGATGAGTAGAATACTCTGAAGATGTATATATACTGCAGGGTGTCCAGCGGTGAGTAAAATACTCTGAAGAGTATCTATATACTGCAGGTTGTCCAGCGGTGAGTAGAATACTCTGAAGATGTATCTATATACTGCAGGGTGTCCAGCGCTGACTAGGAGAGCCATGGATGGCGAGTCTAGGCTGCATGTCAAGCGGAGTTCTCTCCCTCGGCCAGAGTAGGGTCGTGTACAAAGTTTAACATTCATTCATTTCCTAAATTCAAAACTTTGCAGCTTATGTCATCCGCTTTTATTACAGAAAATAGTTCCCAGAATTCGGGACTGGTCAATTTCTCTTTTGTCTGTATATTGAGTAGGGAGAAAATCAGGTTACGGCGGCCGATTCTGTGAATGCAAACGGTGTCCAAATTAAATCATGAGAAGGCAGTGGCAAACTGGTGGAGATATAACGTAGAATAATTGCAGGTTACAAGAGACACACGTCCCTCTGTGTTACCAACATGCATAGCCAACAGAAAACATTGCACAATAGCATTAACTGATTACCTTAAACGATGCTCATATAAAGAAAATGAATATTAGTGGTTATCATAATGTGAAAAATACATAATGTCGCTAAAATAGTAATAGGCCAACATTAACAGAGGTCAATTTATATCACCACATGGCGCCAAGCTGCACAAATACAACTTAAATATCGTTTAGTAAAATCAGAAATAAAACTTCATCAGTTTAGAAATAATGAGATTAAACTAAAATACCACACACATAATGTATATATATATAGAACATAACTACACACACACATATATATA
>SDVV010040575.1:0-10520 GCA_016164225.1 Gammarus roeselii | reverse complement strand
CAGCGAGTTCACTCGACAAATGACGAAAGGAATTCAACGTGACAAATGGATGTCGCTTCGTTCCAAATTGAATTAAGGATACACATTTAGCAAACAGCTCATACGACCTCTCATGCACCCTCCTTACAATAACTCGACAGTCAGGAGTTAGTGTTGTTCGTGGTGATACTGTCCACAAAGGGTTGCCCAGCTTTCTAACTTGTAACATCTGGACCCGTCAATGGCTTGCAGACTAGCCAGGAACACTGTTTACTGGAGAGTCAGTAAGACCTATGACAGACTGGCCATTAACATCCTTTGAAGACTTGTAAGACAATTCTTGATGTATCTTGAGTGAACCCGTAGTCAGAACGGCCAGTAACACCGGTTACAGACGAGTCGTAAAGCCTTATGGAGACTGCTCAGTAACACCTTATACGGACTGGCCTGTAACACCGATCGCAGATTGGTCGGCATCGCCAGATAGCGTGGCGCCTCTAGAGGTCACTTGAAAGGGGGTATCAGGGGTTAGATCCCACATCCTCCCGCAAATACCCCTCGTGCTCTCAGTGCTGCAGAATGAGGGTTAAGGCGGGGCTAGCCCCCCTCTCAGTGTCTTGCAGCCACTGAACCGTTCCAGATAACATCAGCTCCTGGAGATGGGGGGCTCGATTGCACGGGGCCACTTAATGAATGGCTACCTGATTTTGACTTGGGGGTGAGGAAGGGGGTGATGGCGAGGCGAGGGGGCATCAATGAGTATCTGTTTACTAGAGGTATATAGGCTAGGGGAAGAGAAGAAGCCCCTTGCAAACTGACAACATGGCCTGGCGAGCAGTGTTCCTACTGGCATTTGGCCTCCAGGCCGCTCTGATAGGTATACAACTTACTTGGCAATCCTTGAGGGGAAGTGTAGACGTGTTTCGTGGTATCAGTTGAGGATTGCTTGGCAGTCAAAGGGACTTGAGTGCAAAATAAGGGGATATGTTCAACTAGACTCCATCGGTGAAATGTATTCCAAATTAGGTTGAACTTATTGATACCTCATTTCATTAAACTCTGTAATAGCTAGCAAACTTTTATACCACAAAATATGATTAACTGTGGCAATGGATAATATCTAAGTAGTTATCAAACGCTGTTCAACAATTAGGACCTGTTTACTCACTGTAGTTCATCTCCCTTAGAATAATCATAGATTAGCCAATAGGGATTTTGTGACCAGGCGGATATATTCCAGTTCTTTTTAATTTCTCCGCTCAGTCAACTCGAAACCTGAGAAGACATCCAGTGAAGAGGCACTCCTAGAGAACACTGGAATGGAGGACAACTCGGAAGGATGCTGTGGGCTCAAGCCAAGACTCAAACAAGTGGGGGTAGACGGTAAGTTTGCTTGGTTTATTAACACCATTCAGGATCATAGCTCAATGTCTAGCGCCATAACACATTTCACTGAACCACGTGCGTCGTGTCAGAATCTACTAATAGTAGAGTTTGAATGGATGTTGATACACAAATTTCAGAAACTCTGCAAGCATAATAAGCTCCCCATGATTTCTCCCTAAATATTTTATGTTTGAAAAGGAATTTTCTTAGCCCCCAAATCAATATAGCAAATTATTTAGCCCCTCCTGTCTTACGACTTTGTGAAACCAAATTATCAAACGAATTAGATGACTTTTATTATTTATCGTATTACAATCGACGCACAAATATTATTATGAGTAATTGGAGAGGTGCTTGTTTATTTATAAATAATAGGCAGACTGTTGTCTGCTAACTTGAACTCTCTTGCATCAGGCCAGGCAGAGAGACTATTTAGGTCGAAACGTATGTTGAATTTATGAGGGAAACACAGTTGGAATAGTTTACTGTAGAACTTTTACAAAAATCGATGTACAATTTTTCTGTTTAGTTCAATAAAATTTTCAGATGGGATTGATAAAGTTTATACAATTGATTTCAACTTAGGTTTATTTCTAGATCTTGGACCGAATTCCGCTGCTGACTATTTCCCTAATTTTCTTTCGCGTGCTTGATACCCATAAATAACGAGAACAGCACGTACAGCTGCTCCATCTGCAACCCTAATAGATAACATTTTACCAACGGTGTTGATTGCATGACAGTGCAGCTGTGATCCTTTCAGATGTCTCCGAACAATGCCCTACTCCCACGAGTACCATAACCCCATTTTGTTTACCAATTACAAATATAGGGGTTGTGATATTCAAATTCTAATGAGTCTCTGAAACTTAGGATTTATTATTGAAATAATATTCATAGTATAGGCAAATATTGCTACAGTTTCTAGTGTACTAATTAGAGGTTTGAGGCGCTGTAGTCTTTACTAACGCAAGAGTTAAACAACCAAGAATCCGTGGGTGACACCCGCTATACTCGTCCCTGGACGATAAACTGTCCCGTCGATACAGAAGATAAACGTTACAAACTAGTATTCACTAAATTGATCATAATGCTCGGAGAAGTCATATTCAAAATTTGATTGAGACCTCTCAAGGAGATAACGGAAAAATCTGAAAAATCACTAGGATCATTCCGGTAAAAAATATCCAGAGGAATTTGTATTTAATTATTGTTGATGATGAGGTCATTACTGATCCACCAACAATATGTGTATGTATATATGTAAATAGTATATTTAGTACCCTAGGTTAATCTATTACTGTGAACATTGAACATTATTTAGACTCGAGAATGCAATCCCCGATCGGCCAACCTTTAATCCTGTGCACCAGAACGAAGTAAACACAATCAAAATGATTTGAAAAAATACTCGCAGCAATGGATTTGACAACTTCTCAACCGATGGGATTAAAACAATAACAGGGATTTTTTCAGTTTTCTGGACCCAATTTTAATAAATAAATTCCATTGAAATAATTTAAATTAAAAATAAAGCAAAACTGCCAAAATTCTATCGCTCAATATCAGTCCTGCTCGTCATCAGCAAAGGCTTTGAAAAAGTTTTCTAAGGCAGATTTTGCATTCATTTTCTATCCAATAACCTACTTAACTGAATGAAAGGAATAGTTCTTCCAGGTTCTCAAAAGCAGGAAAGCGACTGTTGGAACTTTTATGAACCTTCGCAAAGCCTTCGATTGTGTAAACCTTAAATTTTGACTGCTTAAACATGCCATTGTGGAGTTAGTTCCATTAACACTGCTTGAACATGCCATTGTGGAGTTAGTTCCATTAACACTGCTTGAACATGCCATTGTGGAGTTAGCTCCATTAACACTGCTTGAACATGCCATTGTGGAGTTAGATCCATTAACACTGCTTGATCATGCCATTGTGGAGTTAGTTCCATTAACACAAGTCGAATAGCAAGCTTTCTCCTTGATAGGAAACCCATAGGGATGTGGATTACATTATCATCAGTCAGTATAATGCTGGGGTAACACTGGGGTGGATCTCTGCAACTTTGCTCCTTCTTATCTTCATTAATGACATTGTAACATTAGCGGCAGGTTGTCCTTTGCCTTGTAGTGCAGATGATACTATAGTGTACCCGACCGGGAGAAACGTAATGATGCTATTACTAATATGAATTGTCAGTTGGTTCGCATTTCACGCGGGTACACAACGAATTCGCAGCTGTTCAAATTTGACAAGACGCAGGTTATGATGTTTTCCAGGAGGAAAATACTGGCATGTTTACGGCAGAAATATTCAGTCTCGAAATGTTTAGGCTGGAAAGTTTTGAACGGAATGTGTTTAGGCTAGGAAGCTATTACCAGCTAATATCTTACCCTGGAAAAATATTGGACGGAATGTTGCTACGACGGAAAACGTTTACGATCGAATTTCAACACGCTGGGACGCATTCTCATTTTTTTTTAGTACCGAAAGTGTTTACGCTGGAATTATTTTGCCTCGAAAATTTTACGATGGAAAGAATCCTTGCTGGAAACTACCCCAATCCATTTGACACCGTTATGTATAGGATCGAATAGTTTGGCCCAGAAATGGTTTTGAACGGAAAGTTTTTAGGACGGAAAAATCTACGATGAAATTTATTTTCCCTGGAAAATGTTGTTGGATGGTTCATTTTTAGCTGTAATCTAACCTAACCTAACTTAACCTAACCCAACTTTGCCAGAAAGAAGTATAGTGTTTGTTTCCATCGTCCATATACCCAAATAAATAATTTCCAGCGTGAACACTTCCCGTCCTAAACAGGTCCCCCCAAAACATTTTCCGGCTGAAATACATTCGACTGAATTGAGTTGCCCACAACAGACGATTCCATCGTAAGCACTTCCAGCGAAAAAAAATCCGTCGTAAATAGTTTATATTCTGAATAATTCCATTCTATCAACTTTCCATCCTAAACACTTTCGCCCAATTCCCTTTCTGAGCAAAAACGTTTCATCCCACTTAACAATATGTTCAATCTTCTTTCCAGGCTACAGGTTTTTGATTGAAAATCTTTCCTTCGTAAACACTTTCGATCGAGAACAGTTTCCAGCTAAAATGAATCCGTAGAATGGTTTCCGTCGTGAACCCTTTCTGGGTTAAATAATTCAAGCGTAAATACCCCGCGCGAGGCAAATACCCATTCTTAATACACAGGTTGAATTGAGAGGTTTTTCTGTTCATTAGTACACCAGGACGTCTCATGAGAGGTTTATCTGTTCATTAGTACACCAGGACGTCTCATGAGAGGTTTATCTGTTCATTAGTACACCAGGACGCCTCATGAGAGGTTTATCTGTTCATTAGTACACCAGGACGTCTCATGAGAGGTTTATCTGTTCATAAGTACACCAGGACGTCTCATGAGAGGTTTATCTGTTCATTGGTACACCAGGACGCCTCATGAGAGGTTTATCTGTTCATTAGTACACCAGGACGTCTCATATGTTATTGAAAAAAGAACCAAATCGCGTGGCATCCTTAAAAACATCTGAAATGGCCAAACAACTTTTGGAAAAACTACTATTTCATAAGAAATAGTCCTATGAATAATTTTCGTATTAATACTTATCAAGAAAACCCCAACTGTTTTTAAAATACCGAGTCGCTCCAACTCTGCAGAGTTTGGTCGCAACAGATATAAAAATTTGCAATAGTCGAGGTGTACCTCTAAGCAGAAGTTTCCATTATAACTGTTTGAGCTTGAGCATGCAGAAATTATTGAACAATATTTTTTCTCCTCTTCAATGTGTATTTTCCTTGATTTATATACTCACATTTTCTGTTATCTCGTACAAGTAGGAATTATTTTATCCTGTGCATGAAAACATGTCGTGTTAACAATCAAATTTATTTTCAAAATTGTGTTTCTCGTGCCAAACATTACTTGAGACAATGTGATACTCTATTCCATCATGTGATACTCTATTCCATCATGTGATACTCTATTCCATCATGTGATACTCTATTCCATCATGTGATACTCTATTCTATCATGTGATACTCTATTCCATCATGTGATACTCTATTCCATCATGTGATACTCTATTCCATCATGTGATACTCTATTCCATCATGTGATACTCTATTCCATCATGTGATACTCTATTCCATCATGTGATACTCTATTCCATCATGTGATACTCTATTCCATCAAGTGATACTCTATTCCATCATGTGATAGTCTATTCCATCATGTGATACTCTATTCCATCATGTGATACTCTATTCCATCATGTGATACTCTATTCCATCATGTGATACTCTATTCCATCATGTGATACTCTATTCCATCATGTGATACTCTATTCCATCATGGTGATTTAATAATTTCTGGTCCTTTTTAACGGGTCAGTGTGAACAGTATATTATCATAATTACTTAAATGACTGTTACCTAACATATTTTACTTATTTTCCTGGAAATCAATAATTCAATGTAAATTTTTTTTCTTGATATATTGAAGGTTGGAGAATAGAGTGTGTCAGCCAACAGTATCTATTGATTGGTGGGATGTATAGGTAAATTTATCCGCTACTCTAAATTAAAATTAAATTTTCTTATGTTGCGAATGTTATCTTTATAGCAGCTCTCTCAGAAGAAGATTTGGTAGATATTACTTGTGTTATGTGATATTTCTGTAATTTTAAACTTCTAATGTAACTATTGAAATATAAACCCTCAAATTCTAAAATCTATCAAAGCAATATGTTAAATCCTGCAAGCTCAGGATCATATGACTTACCGAAAATTGTTGGAATCAATGCACAAATGGAATGATCCATTCGATGTATGAACCATTCCACTTGCTTACCCTGCGAAACTGGATGAATACCATACAAAAACATCCTACTGAATGCCAAATTTAAGGACGGTTTGCATGCTAATGAAATAGGCCTATCCACATTTCAATGTAATTGCCAGGAATTCAAATGATATGATATATTATGTATCATTTAATGGTTTGTATAGTGCTATCGATTAAAGTTCATTTATCATCACATATTTTTTAAAGCTATCCGCCAAGCATCAAGGACACATTTTCATGGCGATCTTTCCTATCTTACCTCATCAAATTAGTGTGGGAATCAATATTGTGGTATCTAGAAAATTGCTGCCATTTATTTAACATGAAAGTAGACAACTCTATACTGAGCAAAACAGTTTGAATGACAATTTTTATTTCTTTCTTCGTTGGAGCTGGCGGTACATCAAATTGAGGGAATCTATGTGTAGATAGAAGTTGCAAATAAACCACAGTCTTAAATTGCACAGCAAAAGATCACAGAAGGTTAGAAACGTGATTGCCCCTTCAAATATTGAACATTTTGTTCTCCTATTGTACTATGCGTGTGGACTTGCTTAAGGATTTCCTGACGGAGCGGACTGTCGCGATGTGATTGGCGGGTCAGAAGTGACGCGTTAGTGGAGTGAAATGTGGAGAACGAAGAAATTTCCGTTCTGAGTTGAGGGACATGGTGAGTAAGCAAGCGATGTAAGGTTGCTAGCTATTAATTGATTATGATCATTTTTATCTCCCTGTCATACAGCTGTGACTGGTGAACAAATCATCGTCGACATTGGCGAGTGTCGGTTGGGATGCGCCGGAGGGCAGCGCATCAAGAGGAAGCAGTTTATGCAACTCATGCGAGACAACCCCGACAAGAGTCCCACTGAGGTGAGGTTCCAAATTCGGGAGTAACGTGCACGGCCTCAGCTGCAAAGAAGCAAGAGCAGAAACAATGAGCAAATTTGATATGAACACAGAAAATCATAAGCAGTTCAATCTTTATTCAGCATAGCAAGGAGAATATTCAATATGAGGTACAACCATGTTTTTATCACTCAGTGAAAAGTGTTATTCATCAGTCCTCCTCAATGTAAGGTCAATGGAGTCCAACAGTTGGGTCATCATTTGGTCATCAATGTGAAAAACTACAGATTCGGTGTTACTTAACATGATTAATTTCTTACCCCTTCTTCCAAACAGCTTCGAATTTACTCAGATGGCATTGAATTCGATCAGGTTTTGGTTGTTGATTTTATTACTTTATTTAAGTTCCCCAGCTATGGTGTATAAAACGAGGCTGCGTCTTCATCCCCATTTCAAGTGCTCTGGTGTTTATGATGTTACCGACCTTCACTTCACCTGTCAATCCAACTGCACTTTTCTCACTTCTATCCAATTCGGAATTTTTCTAATTTTCAAATGTTAATAAATGTTTAATTTTTTTCCACCCGAATTCTCACATAATTATGTGGATTGCTTTTCCAGTAACATCATCAAAGATGTATATTTTGAGTTTTTATTCGATAGATTCATAGCTTTATGAATGAATCTATCGAATAAAAATTCTATAACATTACTGTTTGGAATGAGGCACGGATGCGGCGAATGAGGCACGGATGCGGCGAATGAGGCACGGATGCGGCTTGACAATAATGAGCTGTCTTATTTCCTAATTAACTATTTGGAAATGCGTTTATGTTTCACCATAGAAAAGTTATTTATCGTTAAGTTCTTCAATAAAGTGTCGGTAATTTGTACAATCAAATATGTTTATTGATTTTATGGACACCTATAAAACATTGAAACAGGTGCTTGGATACACAAAAAACCACATCGAATGGTCTTTCGGCATTTTTTTTAGCTGGACATGAAGCCTGCAGTGTGCTTCCCCTTTCTTTTTTATTTGTTATCTCATTTGATTGCTTATATCTTCATTTACTGTGTTGCCTATTCCTATTATTTATACAACCCCCTTTTGTACCACTCTCTTTCCTTCAGGATTTTACATACCTAACCCCTCCCATTCCCCCTTTTTTTAAGCCTGTTCCTTCCCTTCCTTTCTTCCTTAATAGCCCAACCAGCCCTACCTAACCGTCCCCTACTCTTCCTTAACCTCAATTCCTTGCCCTCCGTCTCTTTACAGCTGTTCTTGTCCCAACGTCATCATGCGGCGGGTGGGGCTAGTGCATGTGGGAGGGGGCGGGTTTGTGGGGCCATCACCACCAGGAGGGAAAGGCATCTCACCACTGCAGGGGAGGTGTGGCTAAATGTGGCGGAGACATGTGGCTGCAGGCACAGGCCGCACTCGTGCCGTAGGTGAGCCTTTCATCCTCTGAGTGTGGGATAAACTGTTAACATTCACATGTACTGTTGACGACCGAACTGTGCAAGATATTCGTCAGTTTATGTGGGTTTTATAAATCCGTGTTTTGAAGTTCTAATGCCTAGCTGAAAGGGTCATGCGTATGGTGGATCATTAACATAAAATAACAATGATAATGGGAACAAAATTCCACTCGTGTGGAAAATCTGTATTTTTTTTATTTTGTAACCTGAGGAAAGGTTGCCAGCCTTTACGTGAAGTTGTTAAATAGTTTCAACGGTCACCATCAGGTGCCATATCAATTCAACTTCGGTGATAGAACGAGTGTTTCAAATGTACACTCTTAAAGCTCATTACTTTGCTACAGTTCATAAACTATTGAACGTTACAACAGAAACAGGAAATGATATTAAATATCTAATGAAATTGTCAGTATCATTAAGGCATATGAGTGTTCATTACCGGTTGTTTCTTCCTCCAATGGTGCAGCATTTTGTTAAATAGATCTCGTTAGCTCATGAACAAAGCGCTTTGTTTGAAGTGAGTTTTGGCCAAATGAGATAGAGAAATCTTGACGTATCGGGTGAATTTCAGACGTGCCTGTAACGGAGAATATATATTTTTTTATCACATCATTTAGTCCCGTCGTCTGGCAATGGGTTTTCAATTTTTTAAACTAACACACAAAACTTCATTATCTTAAACACGGCTTGAATTAGCGTGAACGAAGTTCAATTTTCATTCATCGCAGCTCATCTCTTGGAGGCTGCCGGTTTACAATATTATTATCAATGACCTTGAGCCAAACCCTTTTTTGAGGTAAGAATAAGGAATGTCTGGCGTTGGGGAATCAATAATACATGAGGTTGGAAAAATCACAACTACATGGGGTGGGGAAATCAAGAAATGAATGGGGCTAGGAAATCCTGAGAACATTGGGCTGGGAAATCGAAATGTGCTTACATTTTGTAAAGATGAGTAAAAAATTGTACGAATAATAAAGGGGTGGATAAACGACAAAAATTATCAGAATATTTCAACACTGGAATACAGAAGTCAGATGAATATACTTCTGCTGTAGAAGATAAAGCACAATATTAGCTTATGTGACAATGATTGTATCATCAAAAAATGGTACGGTAATTGATAAAAACAATTAAATTCATTATATTTACATCGAGTTTACCTCTGTTAAAGCTGGCAGCTGCCTATCGTTCCTCGAAAAGACTGGATTGTAATATTTGAAACAAAAAAATATATAAAACGTTAGTTAACACCTTGGGTACTTGGCAGAGACAGTTGTGATCCGTGGCAACATGGACAACATGAGTATCGTCAGAGTAAAATCGATTAGACGGTCGCTAGTATTATGATGGAGTTTTTTTCGGACACATTCAAGAACAGAATGCATTTCTTGGTTCCTGGTATTGCGAATTTATCTCATATTTGTAGGCAAAGTTACAGTTCTGAATTGATCGGTCAATCGATGCTCACTAAGCCTATTCTTGAAGGACGTGTTAGATTTAAAATTCTTCCGGTTTGTTGGAAGGTTTTTTCAGGATTTTGGTCCAGTGATCGAAAAAGCTCTACAGGCACTTTCTGTTTTCCTTTCTTCAATGTGTAAAATATAATTATTTCTTGTGAATCGATAGTTCTTTTTACCTCGAGAATATATGTGCCTTTGGCTGTCGGGTGAAAGTTATTCTATAAAATCTTTATGAATTCTCTTTGACTCATGGAGTGCCAGTTTGTTGTTTGACTCATGGAGTGCCAGTTTGTGGTTTGACTCATGGAGTGCCAGTTTGTTGTTTGACTCCTGGAGTGCCAGTTTGTTGTTTGACTCATGGAGTGCCAGTTTGTTGTTTGACTCATGGAGTGCCAGTTTGTTGTTTGACTCATGGAGTGCCAGTTTGTTGTTTGACTCATGGAGTGCCAGTTTGTTGTTTGACTCATGGAGTGCCAGTTTGTTGTCCAGATCGAGCCACT
>SDVV010040574.1:0-10520 GCA_016164225.1 Gammarus roeselii | reverse complement strand
TATATAATTCAGGTTTAGTACGTAGGATACTTCAAATATGTGCATAACTTCAGCCATTCTGGAAGTTTGATTAGTATCAAAATTGTGCAATTTCATGGGACGTCAGACCGATGAGCAAATTAATTGCGAAACATGTCACCGATAATAAATCTAATCTATTGGATCTACCCGACTAACCTAGACCCACATACACCATTTTCAGGTTCTTTGGTTTAGCAGGGTTCATACTGATCATTGAAGTTCAAATTCCATGACTTTACCCGACTCCTATTATTTTAAATCCCCATTATAGCATTAGTACTGTTGCAGTACGCCATTTTTCCCAATACTGTTACATAATTCATTCCCTTTATCGAGAATTTAGTTAGCAGTTGGTAATATTTGACAAATTATATAGTATTTTTCATTTTTTACTGGGGAAATAATAGTGAGTGACGTTCAAGTTCCTAAGAAATATTGGAAGTTGATAAGTTACGAAAGGACAGATAAAAAATGATGAAATCATCCGATTTAATTGTGAGAACCAAAACCAAAAAATAACTTACTAAATATGTACGAACAATTCTCTCCACTGACATAGTCAAAAATTGATTCCCTTTGCCTCGACTGGAAAATAAAAAATTATAACAAAAATGTATACACAAAGGCTCGATAGATTTAATGGTTAGAATAGTTTAGATGGATAAAAATGCAGTAAGCTGATCAGTGGGAGTTCATCAAAATGTTGACTCCCATTAGATTTTATTATGGCAAGATACAACTTGAAAATTAAACATAATAATTACATTGAAATTACAACGAAAATTGCCAAACTTGTGTGACATGTGTGCTAGACTATTTTAAACGGGAGTTTTCTATTTATTTGCTATGAATTTGTTAACTTTGATATTTCATATAAACATATGTATAAGAACAATCAATTACAAATAATAAAACTGAGCGAATCATTAAATTACAATAGCCAAGGTAACCACAAAAACTATTAATTTTTATTTGTCATGATTTTGCTATGTTTGCACAAGTAATTAAACTACTTCATTTAAAAAATGTAAGATGATCTTCAACTTTTTGTATGTTTGAAACGGTGCCTTCTATCTTATTTTTACATTCAAGCGATCGTTTCCTGCGCGCATTTGATTCGGCTAGCAAAGACATACTTTTAACCTTTTCTGCTTTCTCAGCCAGCTCATCCGCTTTTTTTCTCCATCTCTGCAACATTTTCCAATTTATCGTTAGAAAAACGTATCTTACCCAGATCCTCTATAAATTTAGCCTTATCGGTTTCCATGCGTGTCTTCGAGGATTATTTTCTTTCTTGGTCCAAATACTGTTCATTCTTAATGCGGGCACCTTTACAACAGCGAATCATTCTATCAGTGATGGTGATTTTTGAGATGTCAATTTATTTTTTCCGTCCTTAAGAGAGTACTTCACACCATCACAAATTTTCCGTTGAGCAACAATGGCTCTCTGTAGCATATTAGTTTGAAAGATGTCCTTGTTCACACTGAATCCTTGTTCCACAGTTGCTTCACCATGGGGAAGTGTGAAATCATTTTCATAAATTCCTACAGCTCAGAATATTTATTTTTATTGTACAGAATTTCACACACAAAAAAACATCAAGTCGAGTATTTACATTTTGATGCTTGAGGAAATCTTTTTACTCTAATTTCGCCAGCCTACTGAAGGACTTGCGCTGCACCAAGAGGATGTCACACTCACTTGCCTTGAGGAACTGATGCTTAATCCTCGTGGTCAACACTCCTTCAAACTTAGATTGAATTTGGATGATTCAGTATGTATTAGGGGTTAAACAGGACAACTGTAACACCAGCTCGGAGTTACATGGCGTGCATGAATGACTTTCAAGTTTAAGAATAATAGACATGAAGCAGGATTGGCCTTGTAATTTGAATTCAGCAATTTTTGCATCGCTGCCCTCAGTTGAGGCGAGGGAAGTTTTGGCTGCAAAACCAATCATTGTTTTTATCACAGGCAATTGATTTTCTGGATCAGCAACATCAATTTTCAGTAGAGCCGACATGTTTTTATGTTCTAATAAAACATTTTTTTAATGTAGTTATCCATTACAGATCTCAAAATATTCTCTAGCTCTTGTTCAATGAAGGGAACCATCGGTTTTTCATTCTGAAATTTTTCAAGGAAAAGGTTGCATAGATTTGGCGACATTATTGAATACATGAAGTCTCGCAATCGATGTGGGCTCATCGACAGCCTTTTGACCTGTCACAAAAGAGCAACATTTTGGGATTTTGCTTATAGGACCTTTCGATGTCTCTTCAATTTACTTTGTAACGTGCTCCCCAATTGAGACTGCTCTCTCTGCAACTCTTGAATCCTCCATCCAACGGGTACCGCAAAATTGCAACCGAAATTTTGTGCTCCCAGTAATTTGAGTGTAATCTGATCTTCTTGCTGGTGATTCATTAAATAAATAGAACATCGATTTCAGCAGTGAATCAATCTTCCAGCCCGCGCTCTCGAAGCCGGAACGGAATGCCCCCTGAATAACATGTAGTCCACAAGTTGCTATGTCAATCAGAGAAAGAATTTCTGGATTAACAATTGATCTGTCGGTTATTAGGTCTCGCAGTAATTTTAAATTAACGTTGGGCCCGTCCATGGAAACTTGAAGAAGTATTTCAGGAATCAATTTATTTGTACCAGTCTTTAAACTTTCTAAAAGGTCAACCGCCCTTGCATGGCCAAGAATTAGGATCCGAAATAACGGTCTATGACTTGGTTAGGATTAGGATCCCAGTAACGTGGTTAGGATTAGGATCCCAGTAACGTGGTTAGGATTAGGATCCCAGTAACGTGGTTATGATTAGGATCCCAGTAACGTGGTTATGATTAGGATCCCAGTAACGTGGTTATGATTAGGATCCCAGTAACATACAGAGAAGTAGAGTTGTTCATTTTTTGTCACTTTATTAAAACTCTCGTCAAATGAGACGGAATAAATAGGAACCTCTCTCGACTAATCAAGAAAAATTTCCTCGAGATAAGGTGCTAAACCAAAAGCTGATATATAGGCAGTCTTGGACGGTTCACAGGCAAATTTTTGTGCAATTGTGGAGTCCGGAAACAGAACACCAAAGAGAGCACTTGTGTTCTTCCCTGAATTGTACGAATGATGCTTGGTAACTTCATTCATTGACCAGTATATTTCTGCCTTTGACACATCTTCTTTCATAACAGAGGAGTCGATGGTGTTGCTTAACGGAGTTGGATTGTCTAAGTTGGTCGGTAGTGATGGTTACGTAGGTTTGATGCCCACGCTGTTAGTACTGAAGATGAAGAGTTTGAAGAGGAAGAGTTTGCAGCGGCGGTATTCTGCTGGTGTTTATTGCTTCTTTCACAGCGGCTGTATTGCGCTGGTGTTTCTTGCTTCTTACATGGCTTGAGAGCGCTTGTTTTCCCGCATTGCTGAGATAAAAAGTACTCTGGCAGAGTTTACATTTGGCCGAATTTTCTTCTTTTTCGTTGAACTCAAGCCATTTCTTTCAATTATCTTCTTTTAGCCACAACTGGTTAAACTTACTGAGTTCATTTTTTCTTTAAGTAAATCATTGTATTTTATCCTAAACAATCTTCTGAGGAATGTAATATGATATCATTAATGATCAGCAATTCTATTAATATTCTACATAACCATAAAGTATGTTAAAACAAGTTGAAAGTAACAGCTGGTACACCATCACTGCCATGCCCGCCAATTATCTAAATACCTTTTTTATGGCAGAACATTTGACAATACTTATATAATCAAGAGCACAAATTACACAATGAAATTTGTCTGTAAAACAACTTGAATGTATGAAATATGCAATACTGAAACCAATATAAAATAAAGTTACCACGATTATTCAAAAAATGACTCTGGAATTTTAGGGGAAAATCTGATTATCCCCTGTTG
Source organism: Gammarus roeselii (assembly GCA_016164225.1). Classification (NCBI taxonomy): domain Eukaryota; kingdom Metazoa; phylum Arthropoda; class Malacostraca; order Amphipoda; family Gammaridae; genus Gammarus; species Gammarus roeselii. Next base: position 6,577 of record SDVV010040574.1, on the reverse strand, counting down.
AAGATTTAGTCATCAACTCCCTGCAGGACTAGCTATAGAATTTGAATAGAATAATTATAGGTAAGCCATTATTATTCATTTATTTTTGTTGGAAATGAAAATATTCTTACTTTTTTAGGTTCAGAAACCGTTTTTTCTTTTTTCATATTGGTCGATTAACAAATTCCCTGACTTTCATGATTCATGCACAAATTCCCTGACTTGCCCTGTCCGTTTGGACCCTGTTTTGAGACTCCACAAATCAACAAGACTAAAATAAAACCTGCAAACCTGCAAACTGTAGGTAAGGAGTTCACATCTGCAATCCTCATGCGGTGAAAATGTGTTTTATATGAACTAATCGATTTTATTAATACACAATTCTGAAATCAATTTTCGGTATAGGGTATAGCTGACATCATCGACCCTCCTTTCAACGTTAACAAGGCTCAAGTTCACGCCAATAATGAGCTAAGACTATTGCAGCTTACACTATTATATTTGATACTACCATAAACCCATGACCCATCCTTCATAAAGAAGTTAGCACGTCAGTAATGAAGCAATGAGCGGCCATCAATTAAGAGGAGCCGCCCTCAGTAAGTTGTTCGAGCGGCGACCAGAAGGGGACTACAAGTGACACATCCATGGCGGGCATGACAGTAATGAAGTTAAAGCGTACTTTGGTTGATTTACGCAGGTAATCAATCCCTGCTATCGGCCGCAGGTGGCTCGACGGTGGCAGCCAACAAGCCACCTCCCAAGCTACTTCACAGAAAATGGAGGAAGGTGTGGGGTCTCTTAATAGCAGATCGAGCCATCTTTTGGGCTGCCTTCCTGAATAAAGGGGAAGTGGTCATTCTCCGATACGTAAAAATTCGTTTGATAGGAAATTATATCTGCAAATAAATTGTGATAATAATTTTATATAATTCCACCTATCCAATAGGGCAGGACGGTGGGGACCTCCAATTGGCAGAGAGAATGGCCGGTAGGCGTTGGAGGCTACCAATTGACAGGTGTCGGCCAGTAGTCGGTGGAGGCTACCAGTCAGATGAGGCCCCGGCCAGTAGTCGGTGGAGGCTACCAATCAGCAGAAGCCCCGGCCAGTAGACAGTGGAGGCTACCAATTAACAGGGAGGCGCCGGCCAGTAGTCAGTAAAGGCTACCAATCAGCAGAGGCCCGGCCAGTAGACAGTGGAGGCTACCAATTAACAGGGAGGCGCCGGCCAGTAGTCAGTAGAGGCTACCAATCAGCAGAGGCCCGGCCAGTAGACAGTGGAGGCTACCAATTAACAGGGAGGCGCCGGCCAGTAGTCAGTAGAGGCTACCAATCAGCAGCGGCCCGGGCCAGTAGTTGGCGAAGGCCACAAATCAGCTGAGAGGCCTCGGCCAGAAGTCGGTGGAGCTAACAGTCAGCAGAGAGGCCCCCGTATCCGATGGGTACTAGCACCGGATGCCCTATCAAGGGCGTTGACAAAAAAAAACTCGTTACCTCTCCCTTCCTATGGGTGATTACTCCGAGCGAGTGTGCCATTTGTTGAAACAAATATAATTAAGGGAGTTGGATAAGTAGCAATACCACACTGGATTCTCCGTAACCTAAAATCAGCTTCGTTTTCACTTTGTAAAAAAACATATCTTAATCAAATGTTTAAATGAGAATTGTGCACGTGAATAAAAACACGCAGTGCGCCAGTAATAATTCGTCTTAAACCCATAGCCTACACTGAAGGGGCTGATTCAAAGCCAAGCCCTTTGTAACCAGTTGCCAACAGAAGTTGTGGGTATAATCTCTGTAAGTTTGCATTACTAGAGCAGTCATGACCGGATACACAACGCGAGAAATAACAGCCGCAGGCGTATTGCACCTCCGTCAGTGCTGTAAGTCGTCCCCGGGGGTGTGGCGCGGGCTGAAGCAGCACCCGGTGGAGTGCCAAGCTGGCCTGTAAATGGCACCTCGATGGTGATGGAGAAGCGGCGGTACCGTGCCCTGACCAGCAACACAGGACAGTAAACACAAAAATACGGCGCTATTGGCGACAGCTAAACGTAAACAATCTTGGCTGGGGACTTTGTTATTGCACGGGGCAGGGGCGAGGAAGCAGGGAGGCGGGGCAGGAAGCAGAAGGGGAGGGAAGGGAAACGGATGGGTAAAAGCCGGAAGGGAAGTGGAAAAGAAATGAATGTAGGTACGGGTGAGGGTATATAGTTGGAAGGCTCTAAAAGTCAAGAAAGCAGGTCTTTAATCAGAGTAATGCTATACCAAGTAGCTATGAGCTGCATAGATATAGAAGAATAAGTAGACTTAATACAAATCTTCGTGGATGTGGCATGCCAGAATTCAATATTAAGATCACGACGCAACGCATAATTTATCTCGTAAATGCGGGACAGTAAGAAGTTGTTGTGCGTAGTGAACAGAACATCTGCCACGTGATGGCGTCCTCCAACAGAGAGGACGACTGGTAATAATGACCACCACATTACGTTGGCAGCAGTGACAGACTTGCCTTCTTCTGAATCTGTCTGACCCTGCCGTCTCCATCTGTGTGTGTAGATGATTCATTATCATCATATTTATTCAAGTACCTTGAGATTTAATATGTCATGCAAACTGGTTACACATTTTATCATTTCTATGGCTTATGTAAACTTGATAACCATTCTATGCAACTGGGTTCTACTTAAGATGACGAACATCGCCTTCAAAATCCAGACCGGGGATCTATTGATCCGTTTAGCATGTCCTCTAGATCAGTACCTTAATTTATGCGCAAAACATGCGCCAGCTTGGATGCCATGCTTGTGGCTCGAACACTCCTCGTCATGGTTATTAAGTCTTCAGAGTCTTGATGTCCTACAAATAACTACATATAAACATCTTACCTGAAATAAGGTTAGTATAACTACCGATAATTCTACGTATCTAAAGTAACTCGTCTTATCTTGATTTTGACGAAGCTGGATACGGTATCCCGATTTGGATATGCTACTGATCATCACGAATGTGTCGCAGCGCCAAAACACATCTAGACCATGTGAATGTACGTGACAACTGACAGCCTTGAAGCGGGTAAACTGGACTCGCTCGACTTCAGGGCGCTGGACACAACCAGCGGAGGAAATGCAGTATCTCGACTACCAAGCCGGGTTTACTTTACCAACTTTATCCCAATCATTGACTACTGAACTAATCCTTATTTGCATGCATAGATATTTACCTTCAACGTTACTTATCGTTATTACTCCAATCATTTATTACATACACGTCTAGTATATGATCCGAGAGCAAGCAAGCGACACAGCAGCAGGACAGACCGGAGATGGAGGGGTGGGGGTTCCTACCCTCCCCATCTCAGGACCGCCTATCTGGTGGCGACCCACTTCCTTCACGAATCGGCCACATCTACAGGTTTGCAACGGAATGTCATCTGACATATAGAGTATGTGGAATATTCTCCACAGTGTAACCAGTAAAATAAAATCGGTGAATCGGGAAGGGGCGTGAGGGCAAACTCCTTAAGTGAACTTTGTGAACCCATGCAATCTAGATGGCCCACGTGCCTCTAGCTATTGAGACTCGTGTGCAGCTGTGTCTTATAACCACGGAACGGATCGAGGGGAGACGAAGACATTGAGGTATCTCAAGCACGTGCCACATGTCGAGTTAGGTTTTGGCTGACCAAGTAAGTTTGATCAGCGTAAATTAATTTGGAACTTGGACTTGAAAATTAATCGTAAAAAAAAGTTTACATGTGGAATTTTCCTTTCTGCGCAAAACAAAGTTGTTGTTTTGACTCATTCTATAATTGTTTTCCTTAATTTATTACATCCTGATGGCTTTCGAATCTTTGAGTCACCACCATTACTCATTGTAGTTTTATAAGCGATATTAACGTGGGTAGGCTAAGTCGTTAGGATGGGCTTTTATTAATAATGGTGGACCACCACACTTTTGACCCTTAGGCCGCTTAGGCCACCCTTTACCTAGCTTTGTATTGCAAGTTTTGAAGTTCTTCACTTGCAGTTACCTTCACCCTGAAAGGTAGGTCCAAGCAGGGATAAAAGTGGTTGGAACGAATAGCAGTTACCTTCACCCTGAAAGGTAGGTCCAAGCAGGGATCAAAGAGGTTGGGACGAATAGCAGTTACCTTCACCCTGAAAGGTAGGTCCAAGCAGGGATCCAAAAGGATGGGAAGGGCAACGAACTGAACATTGGAACTAAGCGTCGTTTTGTTGCTACTACTCTCATCGTCTCTAGAGTGCTAGGGTGGGGAGTTAGTGACGCTTTAACGTCGAATAGCTGTGGCTTTCCGAGCTGTTTTTAGTCCATAAACACAATTAAAAAACGGGATTATGCTATTTTGACGTGTGTCCGGAACAGCAACAACATGAATGAAACGTAAAAAACATGAAAGAAAGGCAATTGTTTACGTTTCCAAAACGATGAAGGCTCCCAGAAAAAAATGGGAATTTCTCGTGATTCTGAAACTGATAGACAACACAAACCTAGTCATGGTTCCACGAGTCAAGCCGCCTGTCGCACTCGGCTTCATCAAGCAAAGTTAATGAGAAAAAGCATTGAGAAAACGTTAGGTTGTGTGAAGATTATAACATATCACCTTTTGTATAGCATCAGTAAGCGTTGGTGATTAACTCAATACCCGCCTCCGATTTGGTGCCAGTGAAAGTAGGTAACTATTTTACGGAAAATAATGGATACAAAATTATGGTAACTGCGTAAATGAATACATTAACTGAAGCTAATCAAACACGTTAGAAACGAGCCTGTTAAGATTAAAATTAAATGCATAATTTTCATGACTGTTCAGTTATTTACGTGCAAAATCAAATTTCCAACCTCATCCAATGAACAAGTAGCGAATGCCGATCAGACAGCAGGAGGAGATTTGCTTCTACTAAAATACCCAATAATTAACGCTTTCAATATCAACATGGTGGATATATTTATGCAAATAATTTTTTGTATAAAAAATAGGTAAAAAAATATAACGGCTCCGACCCAGTACACTAAGATTTTTGCAAAAAAACAAAATCCGTAGTGTTTTAGCAGTGAAGCTGCTCAGGCTGAGAACCCCGCTCAACCCACCGCCGCGACAACGTCTCTATCCCACGTGGGCTGCCCATCCCTACCTGTATGATCCATGAGTATATAAATCACACTTAGTAGCTAACCCCATCTCGGAATTAGCAACATTAAACACCCTTTACCTCTATCATTAGAACAATTAAAATGCAATGCGGAATGAAGTTATGAGTTTCATGAGCCGTCGCCATCAAGAGCTATACTGTATAAACAGTATCGTATAATTTACTGCCATTTCTACGAATATGATCATTTATTCCTTCATTTCCATCGCTTAAATGAGTGCAACTTTCAAGAAGTGCGTGTTATTGTTCTCAATTGTCGTGATTAACAAACAAAGAATAGTTCAACTTGTAGTTACTAGAATTTAACTATTACTACCAGCTAAACACTTCTCTGGAGCAGACGCTTCACAACTCCTGGGTTTCATGTTACTGCTACTAACTCCTGGAAAGTTAGCTATTTGATCAACATATTCTACAAAGCTACGGCCAAAAGGTTACCGAGAAAGCAAATTAATAGCGACAGGGGTTATGATAGCCTAATAAAGTGGGGATAGGATGCTCCTCCAAGGACCCCATCGAATGTTCCTGGAACACAGAACAGACTGGACTTGATTGCACCACTGCATAGGCCATTAGTCATGCCTCTTTGGATGCAGCCATTACCCAAGCCATTAATCTTAGGACCTGATAGAGGACTGACGACCCGCTCCTTCAGGCTGCTTCCACGCAGAACCTCAAAATAATTTAATCTGTAGTAAGCTTTTTAGCAATTGATTTCAAATTTCTCAGAGCCTGTAGATTAACTAACTAATTTTGAGTCATTGCCAGCTACATTATTTTACTCTATAGCTACTAGGGAGCCTACTGGGGAGCCTACTATGGAGCCTACTAGGGAGCCTACTAAGGAGCCTACTAGAAGCCTACAAGTGATAATAGAACAAATAGGTCATGATTTGAGACACCGGGACTCGGGAGTCAGAGTGCTAGGTAGGACCGTGGAAACATGACTAAGGATCAGCATTCCTACCTCCAGAGCAGGAACTTAGGGTAATAATGGGTTTTGATTGATTGGAATAAAACTAATTTACCGTGCACAAGGGTGTCGGAAATGTAAAATCAGTTAGAAAATAGCATGCATGAACAATGTTGCCTCCTTTTCTATATATTAACAAAACCTTTTATTATAAAAAAATGCGTTATCATTTCTGAATAGAAAACAAAAAATCGTGATACACAGTCACACACTGGCCTTGAAAATGGCTGAAAAAATACGACAGGATCTTAAGAACTCTGAGACACGTTGCGTGCATAAATATGAGCTGGAAAGAGCTTGTACACTGGAGCAACTCATCCGTCCCAAGAACTCTGAGACACGTTGCGTGCATAAATATGAGCTGGAAAGAGCTTGTACACTGGAGCAACTCATCCGTCCCAAGAACTCTGAGACACGTTGCGTGCATAAATATGAGCTGGAAAGAGCTTG
>SDVV010040573.1:0-10520 GCA_016164225.1 Gammarus roeselii | reverse complement strand
TATACATATATATAAAGTTGAACATGTTTGATTGTCCTACTAGTTAGAGTATATATTGATCTCTACAACCGGTTTGTTATCAGTATGACGTAAGACCCAGTGTAAGATGCAGGAACCGGAGGATTTTTTTGTCTATGTCCCATCGCTAGGCAGTAGCCAATTGTACCAAACCAATACATATTCAAGTATTACTAACAATATTTATCCAATAATACAGCTACAGAGAGAGTGGAGCGTAGGACTTGTAGAAGTATTCAATAATGACTGGTTCGAGCTGAAAAAGCACGATGAACAGTACAACCATGTATTCTACGTAGACTATTTGAATGATAAAAATGAACGAGTCGGGCATGAAAAAGCTTTGTTTGTTATTAGCGAAAATATCTCAGGCAATTCATTGGAAGAATACATCTCCGAGCTAGAAATCAATATCAGAAAAAGTCTGTTAAGGAAACGAATCGTTAGAGATGAAGGAAAATTATTTGAATATGATAATGCCACACAACGCATAAAGTTCAACGCCTTTATTCTACAAAACATGTCGCAATACAAATACGCTGAAGCCACGGTGAATTGCTACTTTCTCAGAGATAGATCGGCTGATTTAATGGGGAGCGATGTGTAAATATAATGTCGGTGAAGGTGCCGTAAGCGAAAAAATGTCTTTTATGAACGATAATGTACGCTTCATAAACGTTCACCCTGATATAATTTCACGCAGTTTTATAGGCAACAAGCAAGTCAATATTCTCGATGTTATTCCTATTAATAACTCTTACTCATTTATGCGTGCCCATGTCAAATATAAAACAATACAGCGTAGTCATATTGATTCCATTTCCATCGATCAACGAAATAGTGTTGGTGGTATCATCCCGTTCACGAATGGTGGATCGAGTCTATGCGTATTGTATTTTAAAAGAAGCTAGAGACATATAAAAATAACGCTGAATATAAATAAGGTCATTTGGTAACTAGCAATCATGAAGGTGGTGTATGCATATCCGTCGTACAAACAATACGATGTTTTATTCGCGAAACGTGACAAAATACGCTGTGGAAGTTTACATGATATTGACAGATTCACAAGTCCGATATCGTACCAGGGTGGTAGCGGATTATTCTCAACCATAGCCAGTCTTGTAAGACGAACATTGTCTTTTATACGAAAAACTTTACTGCCTGCAGCTGCCGATATGGCTCGAAACATGGCACACGATTACTCGGAGCAGAAAGATATGCGAAAATCAACCAAAGAACATGGGACTGCTACACTCAAGAATATTGTAAAGAAAGCCATGGCTGGAGGTAAGATCACAGGAAAAGTAACGGAAAATCGTAAATCAAAGAAGAACCGTGGAATAAAGAAGGAGTCGTGTCGTCCATCATTTGATTACTAATAAATACCACTGTTCATGTACTAATAACGTTAGTTTAGAGTGAGGTTCTATACCGATAACATGCTTTGTGGATCATCTCTCAAAATAACAGGGCTAGAAGCCCCTACGGAAAACTATGAAATGGGAGTAATTGATATGTTTCCCTCCATCAACAATAAATATTTAATTGAATCAAGTATCGTGTCGAAATTAGAAAGAAATTATCTAAGTACAAACAGCAGTCTGTATGATAGTAAAATTGCCGATTCCTTAATAGAATTTCATATTCCGGGGTTGGATAATGAAATGGTCGACTTGAGCTCGTTAATTGCATTAGTGAAACTCCGTGTTAGTCATGCAGATGGAAGCGCGTTGGCCACCGCTGCAAATGTTACACTCGTTGGCGGATTCTTTCATCGCATGTTCCTAAGTCATTCTCTATTCCTAAATGGTGTTCAGTGTAAAGGAAACAGTTATACAGGACTACTAAATAATTTCAACGCCTATACATGCATGAAAAGCTCCGATCTAAATAATAAAGGTCTGAAATTGATGTATAAATCACTGCAAACACCCATTCCAGATACCATCGCCGCAGCGAATTTTTCTAATCAAGACGAAAATAAGGATTGGATTCAAGAAAGTTTACGTCATGGTATGCATATGGTGGGACCGCTAAACTTTGATGAATCCAGTAGCAATAGTTATATATTGGATAATGTCTGCGTAAATATACGTTTGGAGCTGGCAAGACCTAGTAGCGTTCTTCTAACATATGACAATGAACAATACATCTATTTAGTTGATTCATGCAAATTATGGTGCAAAAAGGTTATACCATACCCCACAGCTCTGCTTGTTCTAAATAAAACGCCCACAAAAAAACAATGGCATGATTGAATACACGTTCGATCGACCTATTATCAGAACGATCGTGTATCCTACCGGTCAAAACTCCGTCTCCATTGATTCCCCCTTCAACGGGCTTGTTCCACACAAATTAGCCCTATTTCTCATTGATCAAGCGGTACAAAACAGAGCATATGATCGCAATCTAAATTACCTCCAGCATAACGACATCACAAACGTTATCGTCGATGTAAACGGAAACTGCGTTACCAACATTAGATCACCATTTTTCAGAGATTAAGCCCAAGCGTACCATCAAGCACTTTCGGCTCTAGGGACACGTAACAGCTCTCATCTCATCACAAGACAAAATTTTCCTGCAGAAAGAACTATATTTGTTATAAATATAAGGCCAGCCAACTCTGAAGTTGTCATTAACCTAGAAAAAAGAGCAAACATACGTATAACAGTGAATTGTGAAAATCTTGTTCCTTGTAGGTTATACACTCGGTGTCATCCAAATAAATTCGGCAAGGAGGGTATTCCCCAACTATCTACAGTAATCATGGATAATAATCAAATTGACCACATATCCATGAACGATCTAATTATGAAACGTGCCTATATAGTGTGTTTTACTGGAAACATTGCCCATGCATCCAATGAATAGCTACATGATTGTTAACAGCGAAAGCGATCCTAATAAAATGGGTCATTGGATCATAATTTTCAAAAACGATAACAAACACTACTTTTTTGATTCGTTTGGGTTTATTCCAAAAATATATGGAGGAAATATAGCTTCGTATTATAATACTCATGCAAAAATACAACTTGTACTACAGAAACCGATCCAAAATGATCAGTCGTTGGCTTGTGGAGCTTACTGCATCTACTTTGCGTAATATTTGTGTCAAAATATATCTGTCAATAAGATAATCGAGCGGTTCTCCATCAACGAACAACGTAGAAATGATACCAAATGTAAAAAAAATCATCATGAACGGGTCCGGAAATCAACATTTGTGTAAGCAGGTACTGTGTGGAGTCCTAACCTGTAACACTACATGTAAATTATTATGTAACTGTTAGATTTATTAGCAATAAAATTATCTTATATAAGTATGTTATCAATTCCCTTAAACAATATTTGCAACATTACATGCAGCGAAATTGCTATACAGTATGCCCAGCATTGAAATGCAAATACTTATACATATATAAAAATATATAACCTTCTAACAAACTATTAACAAATATGAGCTAACCTTTCATCCGAATGAGTCACCTGTTCCTTCCGCGCTGCCCACTTTCCGCTACCCTTCGCACCACCTATCTTCCGCCGCTGACTCCGGTCAACCACTGCCCCACCGCTAATTATGCCCTATCTTATTCCTTCACTTACGTTTCTGGATACTTATAACTACTCGCGCATCATTGTGGACCCTGTCACGCGAGATGCAGTCCCCATCTGGCGTATACTAGAAAATTTGCTCTACCCTCACTATTGTACTGGCCCAACAACAGATGTTGCACCACCAAAGTCTTCGAGCTATTTTCATAGCTCACGCGGAGACTCATCACACTGATAGCTTGCATTTCTTCACTGATTGATCAAAAAATGACGATGCTGGCCGTGCTAAGCTCACGGCCATTGCCGCTGCCCCCTTGCGCACCCCGCACACTTCCAGATGCCAATATTGCAATCTTTAGTAATTCGCTAAGTGCGCTTCAAACCCTGGAAAGTTTCAACAATTGCTACCCTGTTGTTCCAAAATCTTGCTCTGGCTTGTACAATTATCCTCCTGGAGCAAGAACGTTGATTTGTGCTGGGTTCCGGGTCACTGTGAGGTTGTGGGCACAAAGCAGGCGGACAAAGCAGAGCGGAAAGCTGCAGAGACGCTTGACCCAGCAAAACAGCGTACACTTCCATACAGACTTTTACCTTGCGGTTGTAGGAGCTGTGCAGAAAAAATAGAACGGGAAATGGTCTGATGTTCCTATCAGAATAAATTGCGCACTACCAAAGTCGCACCTACACCCTGGGTCTCTTCGAGCAGCTGATTGGGAATTGTACATAGTAGACTAACGCAGACACCTAATGGAGGCGTCCTCATTCTCATACTGCATACTGCAAGGACTGCTTAGTCCCTCTCACAATAGCCCATATCTTGGCAGAGTGTTTAACCCGGACGGAATGTCGACACATCCATTTCTCCAGGAGCCAGCTCCTTGACCCTTCTAATACACTCCGTCTAATGCTTACTGAGTTTTCTCAGAGGCAATTCAGTGCAGATCCGCTTTTTAGTTACCTTCGAGAAACCAACCTCGTAGGTGAAATCTGATCTACTGTAAATGTATCATTCTTCATCTTACCTACCGACAGACTCATTCATCCTGGAGGACCATTGTGTCCTAACTCATTTTGAATAGAGAACTTTTGTGCCTTCTCCCTATAAATTGTAGTAACCAGAGCAAGCCGTGAGTCGAAGCAATCCCAGAAATTGACGATGACTCGTTGCAGCACTGGCTGCTGGTTTAACGGTCGGTGCCACAAGGACATTGACTCCAGTGCACTAGAAAGTCTCGGCACTCTAATCTCTAATAACACCCTTCTTCCCGCAACAGCAACCGACACTTCTCTAATCCTGAGTGGCTCCTCTCCTGTGCGTCCGGCGGCCTAGTCAGCATCAACTCTGACCCGGGACGCAACCCCTGTCGACTCAGGACCCGAATTCTATGCCCGCCCCGTCACCTACTGCACCTACCAACCCCATCGCCACTTTTTGGACCACCAGAACAACCTTAAATCAATGCCGCACACCTAAACATCCTGCAAATGAACACAAACGGCATTGGCCAGAAACAACTTCAACTACATCACTATCTCCACAAACATCACATCAACATCGTCCTACTCCAGAAAACAAAACTGAAGCAAAAATCTTAAATACCAAAGTTTCCTGCTAACCCAACACTCCGCCACGGCCGTCCCAACAACGACGGCGGTGGCGGACTCATTACACGTGTACAAGAAAAATTTCGCTTCACTAATTCAACTGAAACACTCCCGCACAACTTTCTCTCGATAACACTTCAGAATTATTATTGCTACTCATTCAAATTTACAAGAAGCAATACAATTTATTCAACATTACCTACCTCTATCTAGAACATGTCAATCACAGTATACACCTCATGCAGAGTAACACCAAACCAATACGTTCGCCTAGGTGACTTTAACGCACACTATATCTTGGCTCGCCTCACACAACACTGTCCGGAGATGCACTGACCTCACTGACCAACTGTGCACTAATGACACTAAACAACACTAACACACCCACTCGCCAACCTTTGAACCCTAACATTCAACAGACATCTCATGCTCTCCCAATCTCTGAATTGTCAATGGGCGGTCATCAATTATCAACTTCGATCCCCAATTCACAATAAAGCTCTCATATATTTTCTTTACTACAATAGAACAGACTGGGGCGAATACATAGCTACGAAAAACTTCATCCTAGTGCTTAGCCACACAGACAGACAACACATACACGACGGGTTTGTCCGTGGCTTCAACCCAAGTTTCTCGGCCCACATTAAACGCGAAATTCAGCTGCAAAACCATATCCGTAATTTACCTTTCACCAACGACAGAATCAGTCAGCTTCCACCCCTAAATTCAGAAATAAAAGCAGGCATTCGTGAGCAACAGACGCCCGTGGCGGGATGTGCCGACAACCAACAACTGCCGAATAACACCATCAAAATTATGGAAACTCATTAGGAGCCTCAACCACTAAAACATAAACCACATAGACACACATGAGGCAATCCTACCACAGAACACCCACACCCTACCATCAGACCAACAACAATTAGATATACTCAACGAACACTTGCCACCTACCACAATATCCAGACAATAGGAGGACACTCAAACAGCTCCTCAAATTACAGGTTGACTCTCCCTTTACTCTAGTCATGACCATAGCCGCCATCAGCCAGACCAAAAACTCATCGGTAACGAGCTCTGATGGCATAACATACATTCACCTTAAACACATAGATCCACACGCCATAACGACTCACATGCATTTATAACCTTTCCACTCGACACAATACAGTCCCGCAAATCTCATCCATCCGAAAACTCAATAAAGCCCTCACTCATTCAGCCTCATACATTCTCGAAACATTGTTCCCACACGAAACCAAAAAAATCTTCAAATAATGAAAACTCAGCCGAAATAGCAGAATCATTCAATGAGTTTTTTGCTAACGTTGGTGAGCACACCAAGAAGGACCAATTGCGGACACCGAGGCCGGTAAGCAGTTTTGGAAATTGTTACGGATATTTATGAGCTCAAAAATACAAATTCTTGTGGGAACGATGGAATAGCATTACAGTACCTCAAGGACGGGTTAGAAATTATTCTGTCAAATCTACAACTGCTCATCAACACATCCATTGCAACCAATACCTTCCGTCAAAATTGGAAACACGCGCTAATCAATGCTATTCATAAAAAGGGGGAGGTAAACGACCCTTCAAATCATAGACCCATAAGCCTCCTACCAGTAACTTCAAAAATCTGGGAAAAGATTATCCTTGACTACCTAGAAGAAGCAAACCTAATCAATGACTGTCAGTATGCATACAGACGGAAGACCTCTACTGAAGACGCGCTACAGAAAATCTCCAAACTCGTATACAACGCTATAAACGAAAATAGTCTATCATTACTCGTGCTGTTGGACCTCTCTAAAGCATTTGGCAGTGTAAATCACGACATCTTGCTGCAAAAACTGCTACAACTGAACATCAACACACCTTGGTTTAAAAGCTATCTCAGGCATCGGTCCCAGTCTGTCGTGTTAGATGGAAAGATCACCTCGTCTCCAAGACCGGTAAATTTCGGGGTTCCACGAGGATCGATTCTCGGACCGGTTCTTTTCCTTCTGTTTATCAATGACATAAACTGTGGAAACCCTCTCGACAATGCCAGAATGACATTTTACGCAGACGATGTTCAATTGCTGTTCGTTAGACCGGCAAACGAATTAGAAAAGCTGAAGAGGGATGCAGAAACAGCGCTTACCCACATATATAATTGCTATTCTTCAAATGGGCCTAAAGTTAATACAAGTAAAACACAGTGCATTATTCTGGGATCCAAAGCAAATACACGAAAAGCTCCCGATTATTTTGCTGTTGATTGTATGAGCGCAAAAATCCCTCTTGACAACAAAGTCAAAAGTCTGGGAGTGTGACTTGATCCCAATATGGCCTTTGGGCATCATGTTGATAAGGTCTGTTCCAAACTAAATGGTACACTCATGTTTCTCAGTCGAACAAAAAAACAACTCGACTTCAAGTCCAGACTTCTCGTAATCACTGCTCTGATTTTTTCACATTTAAACTACTGCTCTACCATACGAGGAAAGTGCAAGGAAACATTACTCTCAGACATTCAACGTAGCATAAACTTCACCGCAAAAGTAGCTCACGATGGGAACTTTAGAATGAACAATCACGTGACACCGTTTCTAAAGAAATTCGGGTAGTTGAACATCCAGGAACGACTAGAGCTGAGCAAAGCAATACGAGTTTTTAAAATTCAGAACAAGCTTTCATGTTCAAACGATGTTGTGTTGACAACTGGAAAAGCGGCCCATCAACGCTCAACACGGAATGAAAACAATATTCACATAGAGCTCCGAAGAACAGGGATTGAGCCAAAACTTTCACTATTTCAGGTCCAAAGAGTTTCAACAAGCTGTTAGCTGACATTCAGAATAGCGCAACCGTATCTTCTTTCAAGCAGAAATGTACCACTCTATTGCAGGGGCAGGCAGAGTCAAACAATTGATGACAATTGACACGAAACTGGTAACGTAAAACTATATTTCCAGCTCACTCAGAGCATCAACACTATCACCCTGTCAACACCACTCTGTTTTAGCCCCAATAGTGAAAGATATAATTAGATTCATTATCACTACTTTCGTATTTCCTCAAACCGTATAATGTATTGTCACATATAAAGACAGGGATCTCCTTGCACAGCGTCACTTGAAAGATGCCCTGCCCGGATCACACATGCATGTATGGCAGAAGCACTCTAACTCACACCCACACATAACCCGACAACCTTTGCAACCCAACGAATTAGGCAGATAATCGACCAATTACATCATAAAAGCCTAATGTCTGATCGCAATGCTATGCGTCAGCAGGATGGACCGCACATTTATTATGTATTTTAAATACACGATGTTATTTCTCCGGTTTCTCGTCATGTTTCAAAAAAGCTGATACTTATGCTCAGCAACAAGTGAGATGTTCGCTACCCGTCACTCACGGGTTCATTCACTCGGTTACACGATGTGATGAACGCCATAAGGTCCTGACACATCATCATATGTATTTCAAATTTGTGAACCCATCATCGAAAGTACTTTAAATTTGTATATCCATCCTCATATGAATCTTGAATGTGTGTATATCTATGTATAGACTTCTGTCGGTACAATAATATTATTCCATCTGTATATGAGCTCCCCAACTCACAAAGGCCCATCCAAACACCAAGACCCTTTGACACTTGTACTTGGCGGATGATATGAATGAAGACTTTAGTTAAAGAAGATTAAATTTAACCCTGTTATGTACTGAGTTGGAGAATAATTTAATCAGATTTCTATATACTATTACGTTTTCGTGTAGAAGTATTTCACATCATTTAGTCAGTTATGTAAATCAGTCACATGTCTAGGCAACTTATTCACGTTAGTTGTTTGGTTGGTAACATGATATTTTTTTTCGTACATCATGGTTCTTAATGTATATTTAGAGTATGGTAGAGAATTGATCTACTTGCTTTATTATAACTCGAGCGTTTTAGTATATTTCATTCAGTTTTGTATGTTCTCTGTACAGTTTCCATCTACGATGCAAGGCATTGGATATTTTATATAATTATAGGAACATTAGGGTATATTACGATTGTATCTGCAATGTAGAAATGTAGAACATTATTTCAGGTATAATTTAGTTACATGTTGTATTTTTTTAGTGTTTTATGTATCTTTTTACATCCTGGTACAATGTTTGACGTGGATATTATAGATATAGAAGATTCGATTTGTTACAAACTTGGTTTTGCTGTTGGCTTATTGTATATTTATTGTAGGACCATACTTCAAGGTTTAGGAGGAGTTAGAGAGTCCCATAGGCAAAAGCTCGTTGCGTTTTCGTTTATTTGTATATGTATACCGATTTTCTATGATGGAGACATTAGTGTGTTACATTTTTTAATGGTAATTGAAGCAGAATAGAGAATTACGTAGTTATTTTGTTATTGCTGTAGGATTTTTCTCCACGATAATCTAGGAATGTATGTTTGAGAGGTATGAATCCGTACTGCATCTCTGTGGAATTTCGTCATTGAAGTCTAGCAAGTGGGTAGCTTAACGTTTTAGCAGACGTTTCACTAGATGGATGGGTCCTGGTGTAGAGGCGGTTTACACTCTTTGGTAGTCATTTGGAGTTCTTGTGGATGTCGGCCTTATGTTCCATGATGCGACAAGCTGCTGATCGTTGTAGTGATTTACTTAGGTCGTCAGTGAACAGATGCCCAGATTTTTATGGCCAAACTCTTTGAGACTCATGACAGGCCCATTTTTGACAACTGTACCAAAGTATAGATTCTTGGTTATGCCCAGGATGTGACTTTGCTCGACGTTGTTCAGAGATGATGGACTCAACTGGTGCATGGTATGTCTGAGGTATTGTACCATGACTGGGTGTTCTCTGTAAATGTGTTATATATCAGTAGTAGATTGCTGAGAAGTGACCTAGTAAAGCATTGTAGAGTTCGTTGTTATAATAATAATGATAATAATAATAAAATCTTTATTGACAACCAACATGGGCATAGTTTTACAATTGAGACATCTTATTTTAGGGTTACAGTGTGAACAAAGTTATAAAATTACCGCACACAACTAAGAACAAGTTACGGCATACAACTCTATCCTGCCTATGCGTATAGTAATTCTCTCCATCGCCTTAACAATGACGAGGCAGCGAGCGCATCACCAGAGCAGATTGCAACGAGGATTTCATTTGTGGAGTTCATAACTCGAGTCATAAGGCTGTGTGCCGCTTTACGGAACAGTACCGTGATGTGATCTGATTGATTTTCAGCAAAAACCCTGCTTGCTGACGTCGAGCGAGGGACCTGCATCAGCCGTCTAAATGTGTCATTATAACTCACTGTC
>SDVV010040572.1:0-10521 GCA_016164225.1 Gammarus roeselii | reverse complement strand
GTAAAGAGACAACAGTAGTGTTCTCTATCAACGGTAGTGTAGAGACAACAGTAGTGTTCTCTATCAACGGTAGTGTGGAGACAACAGTAGTGTTCTCTATCAACGGTAGTGTGGAGACAACAGTAATGTTCTCTGTCTACGGTAGTAAAGAGACAACAGTAGTGTTCTCTATCAACGGTAGTGTGGAGACAACAGTAATGTTCTCTGTCTACGGTAGTAAAGAGACAACAGTAGTGTTCTCTATCAACGGTAGCATAGAGGCAACAGTAGTGTTCTCTATCAACGGTTGTATAGAGAAAACAGTAGTGTTCTTTGTCTACGGTAGGTTAAAGACAACAGTAGTATTCTCTATCAACGGTAGGATAGAGACAACAATTGTGTTCTCTATCGTCTATTTGCTTGACTCCAGCGCACTAGAAATCATTGTCGCTTTAATATTATCTAGTCTCGTCTAATGTACTCTGATCCTACTCTGTTATTTACTCTAATAGAGAAGTTATACCAAGCTTTCAGGTATAGTTTGAATTTGTGTGTAGTCTTAAGTAAATAGTGGAGTACGCAATAGGTGATGCACCACCTTACATGGTATGTAAGTAGATTGTTTCTTAATTTGAAGTTACTTCAAGTGGGACTCGAATCTCCAATTCACAAACTCAACTATCCGCTTAATTGTGATTCATCTCGTAGGTATCCTCATACCTTCATAACAATGCAGTCTCTACAGACCAAATACGCATGGGTCTATGGCCTCCCATCACCCCATATCGATGCCTCCCAAATTTCTCCCCCCTCGACAACACGCCCTCCCAGCTCTTCTCTGGATTCCATAACTTTCTTCATCTATGTCAAGCCAGTATCGGTGTCGCCCCAGAGAGCCCTAGAACACCCAAACTGCTGATCCTAGTTACACACCACCATTCACATGTTTCTCTGTTCAACCAACATCAATTGGCCGTCCCCCATCACCCTCGCTCTCTGGGTTTATCCGCTAAAGGTGGACACTTTTCTGGTTGGGTTACGTGCGATTCCGCTGCCGTCGCACCTGAACCGCCTCCTCAGTCGTAGCTGAGAACACACTAAGGGTGGGTGGGTGTCGAGGACACGATGTGAATAGAGACATTGTTCTAATTACTCTAACCTAAGATAGAGAATCAATCCGTAACGACGTCATCTTACTTAATATCTTGGTAGTTTCTATCCCAATTCGTCGTTACATTTTATGAAGTTCTTGTTCACAATGTAAAGGGACGTAACCATGCATGGTATCCCCGGATGGTGGAGCCCTAATCCGGATCCAAGTCTCTTAACCTGACATCTCACTATTAAAAGTGACATAGCCTTACCTTGTATCTCCGGAAAGCAGCACCCCAATCCGAAGCGACATGCCCTGCAACGTGGAGCATCAGAGGCGGTTCAAGCTCCACGTCAAGCCAGGCGAGCTGTAGAACCTCCAGTGACAGCCTCTCGTCGCTGTCTACGCCAGCGTGAAGGAAGGCTTCTTGAGGGACATCTTTAGGGGCTGATACAGGCGGGGAACCGTTAGTGTTAGAAGAGAGATGTTTAGTTTCTTAGTTAGATAGTTCAGCTGGATGCGGTTGCCTAGTGCCCTTGCCAATTGGAAAATTCAAAAAATATTTGTTGACCAGTCCCTTAAAATATTTTAAGCAAAAGACTTCGAGTCAGTTAACGGATTATAATGAACCACTATTCACGTACAATCATTAGTCGAATTACTCAAAGCACTTTTTCCAACATTCTGAATCGATTAGGTTCTTTTATTTTTGAGAATATGTATATTATTTTGATTCCACGGAATGAAGAAGGGAGACTCAGAGTACCGTTGTTACCGTTCGGCAATAGCACAAATATTCATGGACTATTCATTGGTATAAAATTTTCAAACACTCTCAACATCGATTGCACAATACATTTATGGCACAATACACAAAGTGAAGTCATTTGAACATACTTGAATTTATTCAGACGTCTGTACAAGTTCAACGGTTTTAAGAAATATCCGTGCATAATAATTTTAACATTCATGTAAAAATTCAGGGGATACGTGATCGATGAACGAGACATTCATCGGAAATCCGCGAGATATCCATGAAAATATCGTGAAATGTTCATGAGAATTGCATGCAAAATTCGTAGGATGTTCATGAAAAAATAAAATAATATTGATAGGAATTTCATTTTAAAATCAATAAAAAATTGTGGTAAATTTCTCGTACCAGAACCGTTCCCCTTCACCTACCTTTATACACCGCCCTGAGCCCTCCCGCAGGCTTGTTGGGGCATAACAGCCTCTCGACGCTGGTGTGGTGCCCCAGGCCACTAGCCCCCACCCCTCGCCGGTAACACCTCCCTTCCTCTTCACCGTCCTCGCTCGAAAAGGAGGACTTGTAATAGAGCTCCACTGCTTCAATCCCCACAGATGGGGACTCCAGCTGTGTGACAGTGATAAACACGAACGGCTTATAACTTACTGGACCATCTGACAGCTGATTGATCCAGCTGACAATAGACTGAATAATCCCATAATCTTCCAGCTGAAAGAACCATCTGGTTACTGGCAAATGGCAGTGAGCGGCTCATTTGTTGGGCACCTTCCTGCTGAAAGAACCATCTGCTTACTGGCTAATGGCAGTGAGCGGCTCATTTGTAGGTCACCTTCCTGCTGAAAGAATCATCTGGTTACTGGCTAATGGCAGTGAACGGCTCATTTGTTGGTCTTTGTTGTTCCTCATTGCATTTACAGGGTCAGGCTGGAAGGTGTTTTTCCTTTAATCGAAAATAACATGATGGTTTCAAAAATGATATTTTCATTGTGTTGAAGCACAAAATGAAAAAGAAAACAACATAAAAGCAGAGGGTGAGCGAAGACAAATGAACGGAGACATGCGCTTTGTTTTTCAACATTTAATATTATTTCCAAGCATTGTATTGTTTATTAATGAATTTGAAACATTTGTCATGATAAAAGCTCTGCATTGGACACGAACCATCGAAGGCATGACGAAGAGACGCAGCAGCACAAAAATGCAATACGACCGTGAAATACGACCCAACAACACGACCCAGCAACACGACCCTGCAACACGACCCCGCAACACGACCCAGCAACACGACCCAGCAACACGACCCTGCAACACGACCCTGCAACACGACCCTGCAACACGACCCTACAACATAACCCTGTAACACGACCCTGTAACACGACCCAGCAACACGACCCGGCAACACGACCCAGCAACAGGGCCCAGTCACACGATCCTGCAATACGACCCTGCATTACGACCCTCCAACACGACCCTGTAACACGACCCTGCAACACAACCATGACGCACAACCCTGCAACACGAATCAGTAACACGACCCATCAAGAACCTTCTACATTAATTTCAATCCATAACTCAGCATGTGAACTACTTCATTTAAAAAGTTCCCGTTAAACGACAATCAAAGTTTGTTGTTCGTAATCGCTCTACTCTCAGATCTGACGTTGGTGGTGGTAGAGGCTGACCGTAGGCTCAAGACGCCGTTGGTGCACGTTCTACGTCATCAGTGTGACGCCATGCTGCTGCTTGTAACGTGTCAGTGTTATTTGATTGAATCGACGCGTCTACTCCCTTGTAGCTACCGTCCCCACACCCACACTAACATATGTCTTCAAATATTGCACGCGCTCATGAAACAGAACTAATAAAAAGAGAACACACACTAAAAAAACATGAAGTAGCATTTTACGCTTTTGTACTTTATGAGTAAAACAATGTCTATACCTTCAGTTAAAAGTATGGCCTACTCTCAGGTACAAATAACAATTGTTTGTCTACTCTCCGATGATCATTGCATTTGTTCTATTCCTTTATTTTGTGTTGGAGGAGTAGTTTTTCTCAGCGTTTTTTAACTGCAAGGCATTAACTAGACGGTCCCTCCTCACCTGGCATTCAGCTTTGTATATGGAGACCCCCATATCCAGTCCACACGTCATCTTGATGGTCCTCATTCTCTGGTTACGAGCTGGCTGGATGGCAGGGATCATTCGCTTACTCCTCATCCTTAAAATCTCTCCATCATAGCGACCATGCCTCATGTGCAGAGATGCAGGACCGCAATGAAGTTCATCATTGTAAAGGTCAGCAATACTGCATGGTGGTTTTTCAGCGCTGGAAGTCCAAGAACTATCGGAACCGTTGACCGTGTTGTCGCCATTAGTGGTTCTAAACCTTGCAGTGTCATCCAAGAGACTCTTGGAACTGGAAACGAAATCTGATTCTGAATCTTGTAGTATTATCTGCCCTGTGGATACATTCCTCGTATCAACCACTATGTTGACATCGCTGTTAGGCTGTCCTGTCGATCCATCCGTTGAACTAGAGTGTACGCGGGTGCTCGTTGACCTGGTAACTCTGCGGTTTGCAGAGGCACGACCTGTCTCCGGAGTTTGAAGGCTGACCTCTACTAGACTTGAGTCCGGAGAAGGCAGCAATCGCACCTCGAGAACTGCCAACTTCTTCAACTCGTGAGGAGCCGCGTGAGGTCGCTGTGAACAGTAAAGTGGAGCATTAGGTAGGTAGAGCGAGACTTCTTCAACTCGTGAGGAGCCGCGTGAGGTCGCTGTGAACAGTAAAGTGGAGCATTAGGTAGGTAGAGCGAGACTTCTTCAACTCGTGAGGAGCCGCGTGAGGTCGCTGTGAACAGTAAAGTGGAGCATTAGGTAGGTAGAGCGAGACCTTGTGTCATATGTTACTCTGCGGCACGTGGGGTCCCTGCAAACTTAGTTGAAACAAGTCGATAAAGTTAGAGGTTTTAGTCAAATTTCTAAATTAGGAAAAAGCACTCATGCAGTGCCGTATTCCAGAGCAGTCCACAAGTAAACACATTGGTGCCCTGGATTCCTATTCAAGAATGAAGATGATTTGGCCAAAGGGACGCTAGTTGTGTATTCTCACCCCCTGGAGGGACCTTCACTTCATTAATGCGGTTGACGAGTGTTTCCTCGTTTGAAAGACATAAAGATTACCTTGAGCGTAACACACTTGGTAGATCTTTATAGTTTTGTCCCACTTAACCGCACTGTCGAAGCCGTAACGATTTCCTGACATGAGTATTGAACGGGATAAGTTTGATGTAATGCCTTTGACAGGTCAGGCTACTTAACCACACTTTTGATGTCGTTACACTATTGTGACGTCATCGTCCTTACCGCCGCCGTGATGGTGAGAACGTACTGGCCGTCGCGTCTCCGCCACCTGAGGCTGTGCCGCTGCAGGTTGCTCTCGTCGCCCAACAGGTTCAGGGTGACATCAGCTGAGACGGTCTCACCCCGCCTGACGAAGTGGCCCCGCACAGACAAGTCCTAGGGCGGGAACAAAGGTAGGAGGGGAGTAATGGAAAAAGGTGACGCTTTATAGTTATTTCATTAACATTGCGGAGGAAAAAAAATGTCAGAAGTGAAGAAAATTATCAAAAGGCAAGCGCATTTACCAAGTCGGAAGTTCAGACCTTATCAATTGCGCTCGTGAACTGAAACCCACATGACCTTTATGGACTGTCCGTCATTGCAGATACCTCCCCCCCCACCTTATTCATGGCGGGGTGAACCATCGAGGACACCACAGCGTATTCGAGGCCGTTATTGATGGCGTGCTCGGCCGTCAGGGAGCGCCAGACGAGCTCCTCATTGGGCCGCCCTGTCGCGTCAGGCCATAGCGACACCCTCAGCAGACTAGCGGACACCAAGCGAGCCTTACGGGAGCCTGGCGGTGGGGGGAGAAGGGGGGCAGTAGGGTTATGTAAGGCGAGGCATGGGTATGGGCATGGGGCAAGTGAGTATAGGGCGATGGAGGCAGGAGGGGCATGAGGGCCTTAGTGCCCGGGGGTACCGTAAGGCGAGATGGGCATCAGCACGGAGGAGTAAAAACTTAGCATTTTCACATTAAAGATATCGTCATGGATGCGTCTCTTCAAATCTAATTGCGGGACAGGCCGCCGCATTCTCAAAAACAGTAAACTATAAACGAAAAATCATACAGGGTAAAAATAACACTTCCAACAATCAGTTTATTATCAGTTACTTTATTCCGAACTTCGTTCTGAAAATCACCCAAATCCGCATTCTGACAGAACCCTCCTAATACACCTATTCCAAAATTACCCAAATCTATTTTCTGTCCATCACCTTCATCCACCGTCAAGTAACCGCAACCCTACTCCCCGTTAATCTCCCCATCACTCCCTAAACCAATCCAACCTCCTCTACCTGGAGGCAGTAGCAAGGACACAAGCCTTGGCAGGAGTTTCCTCACGAGGTCGGATGAGCTGCTTCGCTGTGAGGTTGGCCCTAGTAAGGCCCACAACTCTTCAGGGCTGCTGTCCCCCATCAGCTCCTGTGCGTCCTCTGAGACCTGGGCAGCCGGTGTCAGGTGGTCTGGGGAATGGGAAGCCCCCTGGACGGCCAACCTTAAGAGCCGAGGCCCTAGCGTAACGGTCATGTTGCCTGGAAATGAAGCAGGGCCTTATGGATAGGATAAGGGCGGTGAACTTACACAGATTCACCTATATGTAGATTATTTACAAGTAGAACAAGATTGGTGGAGCCCAGCTTAGGCTAAGACCAAGACAAGACTGCTTCTACCAATTCAGTCCCTCTGTTATAACGGGTCTCATCATACACAGTTCGTACATATCTAGAATCACACATGTGTGCATGGCTAACCTGCCAGGCCGCTGAGACCAAATCTAGAGAGTTTGCTGCCGCTATACCCTAAACACTTGATATCGTCACCAGGTCGTTGGACCTCTTTCAAGCTTCATTTTTACCACTTGAAAATACTCAGAAAAGCTTCCTTTCACAACGTGAAAATATTGTCAGTCGAGTTTATTACTGCTTGTGATTTAGCTGGGAAACAGAATATACAGTACAACTCTAATTTCGTAAATAAATTGACATGACACGTGAATCACTCGGAGAACGATCCATCACACTTTTCAGGGAAGGTAGGTAATAATAAAGTAGAGGAGACCACCACTTGCATTCAACTTCTTGTTTCTGCCATGAAGAAAAGAATTATCAGCACAATACCAACACTAAACCAGTCAACTCTAGAGAGAGTGAAGACGATGAGTCAAACTTTAGAACTGCAAGGAGGAAACCCAGTTGGACACCGTAGAATTTACACTCTATAATAGCAAACATCAGAGCTCCAATGACTGTTTTCTAAATGGTGTAGCAGCTGTAACAAGTTTGCTCGGCCGCCCCACACGGGACCCGCTGCTCTAGACATCGCATGGAGCCTGTTTTATGTTGTGTTGATATAGTATTAAATTTATTGATGAATGAGTAGTCTCTTGGTGGTTGGAGGCCCATGCTATGCCTGTGTCTCAAAGAAGTTCAGAGTACCGACACGATTAGCTACCAGAATTTCTCAGTAGTTTGGTTGCGCGCTGTGTTCCCTTGCTTGCGTGCGGGTTGTGAGAACATATCGTGCGGTACCATGGTGATCTCACTATATCCCATTTGAGCATCAGGACATCGATTGAGATACCGGGAAGATGAGGGTTCCGTCGAAGAGCACGATCCCCACCACCGACAGGCGACCTCGACAGTGAGTGTAGCCTTAAATCTGAGCGGTTGTGGATTCTTTCAAATAAGATTCCGTTTCGTCATCTCCGGAATCGTCTCTACTCGCTCAATGAATTGACCTTTTAGTCTACTCCAAGGCTTGGGACAGCGATTAACGTTTTTATATAGAGGCCTGTATTAGATTTCAAATCAGAATTGTTATCCAGGTCATAGACTTTTTGAATATAAAACTAAATTCTATTGAATCATTGACTATACAATCAATTATTAGATACAACTCTCAATAGTTATTCATTCTCTTGATTACATGAGTTTGTATGTTACTTTTCCATTTCATAGACTAAACATATTTATTCCACTCTATGTTTAGGAAGGCGATGACCTATATGTTAATTGTCACTCCACTTCCTCTGACTAAAATCAAGAGTAGGACTAAAATCAAAAGCACTTCATGCACTGCACCAGATGTTGGTGCTCATTTGACTCCAAGTTATAAGAGGGCACTGAAATCGACGCCGGACACCTGCGCTACAAGTGGTTGACTCTCACCACCTGAGTGTGGCACGACGGAGAAGGCCACTTTGACGTTGCCGGTCCTGGTGGCCATTGCGCACGCCGTACTGTGGCACAGTAGACGGTCCAGCCCCGCCGACACGATGACTGCGCGAGACTCCTTTAAGGGTGGGCACAAGAGCAAGGATTAGGATAACAGACAGTGTAAACCCACATGTATACCTAATAAGTGCAATTAGATATAATGTAAGTGGACTTGAGTACAAAATTCGTTGACGATTGAAAGGGTATGAAAGACTTTAACTACATTTTTTATTATACATTAATTAAAACCTTTTCAATAACAAGATTTAAATACTGCGATGTGTTTTGAATCAATTACTGTTTAAAAATGATTGAACTTTCCTTCGATACCGCACGAACAACGTAAATACACGGGAAGACCGCATTGCTACAGGAACGAAATGCACACTGGAGCGTAATCCTTGAAAGACACTCGATAGTATCATCATGACTCGTAGCTCACTGTTTCCACGGCACTGAATTCGGCTGTAGTCTGCACCAGCCCATCATCCTTGCCAGCCTTCGCTGGGCGGGCGGTGTTATCCAGGAGATGAAGGAATGGAGGGGAGGGTGCTCCCAACATGGGGGCGTTGACAGCCTCCACCCGGAGGCGAAAAGACCGCCGGTGGGGCTGCCTGGTGCTGTCCCCACGGGTGAACAGCCTGAAGAATGAGAGAAGGAAAGGGGATTTTATTTGGTGAGTTTTAAGAACGCAAGATTCAAACATCGCATGATGGATCAAAGTATTTCTCATCGTGGCAGCAGAAATGATGTGGTAATTCCTTTGGGGAGTGCGGGTAGGGGGAATGACGGCGAATGGGGTAGCGGGGGTGACAATGGGTACAAGAGGATACTTGCGGATTCGAGTGGAGGTGAGTGAGTGAGTGTGGACGCGGTTGGGTGAAAGTAAGTGGGTTGGATAGAGCCCGAGTAGGTGAGAACGGGTGAGAGTGAAGTAAAGTGGATGCGAGGAGGGGAGAGTGGGTCTGAGCGGGCGCGAGTGTGTGAGAGTGGGTGAGTGGGTTAGAAATAGTGAGAATGGGTGAAAGTGGGTGATGGTGGATGAGAGAGGGTGCGAGGGGGTGAGAGTGAGTGAGAGTGGGTGAGAATGGACGGGAATTGGTAAGAGTTAGCGTGTGTTCTTCTCCTTACACTCACTTGAAGCACTGTTGGTCAGTGGAGCAGATCCCCAGCAGGAGGCTGCGAGTGGTGGAGCTCACCTCAGCCCCTAGCCCCAACACTGGGAGGCCCCCGATGGTGATGTTGCTCGACACCTGTAGGGGGATGAAGACAGGGCTTACTCTTTTGTATAATTCGGAGACTGACAATGACTTATTGTTTTGCTGATGCAATTGCTCTAGTCAATTTTCTTTTTTTTTCTTCTGTGGACCACTCTAAGAAGTTATGAACATTTCTAGCTGTTTCTGGTATCAGTTGCAAAGAAGAAAAGGTACCAACCATTAGGGTCTCTCTGTAATGCCGTTTAACCTTAGAGAGAATACCAGCTGCAGGCCATGCTAAGTTAATCGTGTGTACTCGTGCATAATGGGCTCTGTGTTGGGTGTTCGAGTCTTGGTACCTCAGATTTATATAATCGACTTGCGTTAACCCATTGTGACGTGCTATAAGCCCTGGCAGACATGGCGGCCGGTGACGCAGGGGCTAGTGAGGTCTACACCCTGACTTCTTTGTGAACGGAAGCCAAAGGATCATTTCAGGTTCTCTTACAGAAAATGACTGTTCATCCTTCCATCTCAATAACATTGACCCACTTCGCAAACAACCCCTGACAGGGTAGTTCAGCAAACACTTTTAGGAGGAACTAATAAGTGAATTTTCGAACACGTGCCTTTTGGTTTCCTTTGGTTATTTATTGCTAATTAGGTGACTTAATGTTGTCCAGTAACGACAATGATGGACATTAAACAATGCAAAAGGGAGGAGCTGTATAAATAAAAATTAAAACATACAGATACAGATACAGACACTAGGCCGCATCCCCCAGAAAGGGGGGTGGCCGAAGGGCAAGGCGCACCTCACACCCTCACACGCTCACATTCACACAACTTAGCTCTTTTGTGCTAAAGGGTCCGGCCGGTAGCCCCTCAACTTACACTCTGGGTCCCGAATGTACCGAGGAACCGTCGTCAGCAGCAGGGCCCACAGTTTTCACTGGTTTACCCCCGCCGCGTCATAATGGCCGGGCCCCCCCCACCCACGACCATTCCGACAGCGGGATGCCAAGGGCGTTAAA
Organism: Gammarus roeselii; assembly: GCA_016164225.1. Classification (NCBI taxonomy): domain Eukaryota; kingdom Metazoa; phylum Arthropoda; class Malacostraca; order Amphipoda; family Gammaridae; genus Gammarus; species Gammarus roeselii. The sequence goes on along the minus strand of SDVV010040572.1, from coordinate 100 downwards.
GCACATCAGAGCAGCGTCAAAATCAACCATTCACAACCATTCTCCACTCACGCCTGTTCATTGCACGCTCTCTCGCCACCTCCACATTCATGTCTCTTCT
>SDVV010040571.1:0-10521 GCA_016164225.1 Gammarus roeselii | reverse complement strand
TATATATAAATACCACAATGATGCAATAACCGTCCAATTATGGCTGAAATATTGTGCTACATGACCGACGCAAACCTAAATATTCTAATAATTCCCAAAATTGTATGAGTTAACTTTTCAAAAATCTAAAAACAATAGAAATTCAACATAAATCAACCGATTATTACTAAGTATACGTAATTCAATATAATAACTTACAATAATCCCATATCTTCCAGGTACTCTCGCTGTTGGGTATCATACCGATACATTTGGAACATGGTAACACCGATATATCTGGCTCATAACTGGATAGTGCGTTATTGGGGGTAGATAGATTCTCGTGACGAAGCTGGTGCATCAATCCCAAATACGAACATCTCGCCAACTACCAGACTAATAAACCATACCATTTCTTTAGATATTATATACATATGAACTAATTAGATGGAAACATACAGATCATTGCCTAAAATTCAGTATCAGGTTGGTATCAAGCAAGACCGAACGCACGCTAAGGCTGCAATTCGAGTTATAAAACATACCTACCACACTAATCCTATTAACAATACACACAATGATAAACGAACACAACACACAATATATCGGGGTCCAACCGCTAAGAAAACCAACCTCCGAATGAGTCAATTATACCCCAACTAGATAAGATTACAAACAATAAAAACATATCGTTCAGATACTCTCGCTATTGGTTATCCAACCAACACTCGCTATACAAAAAAATCGAGATACGACTACTGAATAAGTTACATACGCTTGATAACGAAACATTTGCAACATGGTAACACCGATATATCTGGTTCAAAAGTGGATAATGCGTTTTGGAGTTGACAGAATCTCGTAACGTAGCTGTTGCATCAATCCAAAATACAAACATCAACTCGTCAACTGCCAGACTAAAAAACCCTACTATTCCTTTAGATATTACATACATATGAACTAAATAAATGGAAAACACAAAACGATGCCTAAATTCAATGTCAGGCTGGTACCAAACTTGGTCGATTGCACACTTAGGCTACAAACCGAGTAATAACACATACCTATCACACTAATCCTATGAACAGTATATACAATATATACAACGAAAAAGAACATAACACATAAAATATCCCAATCCAACCGCTAGGAAAACCAACCTCCGAATGAGTCAATTATACCCCAACTAAATGGGAACACAAACATTTATGTACAAAAAAAAAAATATATAAACCAGACATAAATATCTACTTACTAAAACACTCAAGCAAAGCAACCATGCCACGGAAAATTACTGATAAGACAATGAACAGCTAAGAGTATGCTCACCTAATTTTTAAAGCATATCCAACGGTTTTAACGAATAATACTGCATGTAAATTATTATGTTACTGTTAAATTTATTATCAATAAAAAAATATCTTTTAAATGTATTTTATCAATACCCCTAAACATTCAGAGGACTAGAATTGAAAGTGCATATATGCAACATGACATGAAATGGAATTGCAATAGAGTATGCCCAGCATTGAAATGCGAATACCTATATGTTTATGTAAACGTTCAGTTTAAACAAACTATTAACACATATAAACCTAATACTATATAAAACCTATTAACATACCTTATAGATAATCTAAAATCTGTCTGTCCGTCCTTCCGAATGAGTCACCCAATAGCCGCCTGCCTGACTCCAGTCGTCCGTAAAAATCTGGGACGCAAACTTCCTAGACTGAAAAGTAACTCTATTTATCCCTATCTTATTCCTTCACAGGGCATATTATGGATCATATACACTCGTTATACCCCCTGTCCTACTGCTCACAACGCTATTCCGTGCACCCATCACTCTACACCCTTCCTTAGCACTGGACAACACCTCAGTTTCCACTAGTTCAGTCTTTTCTAGATGAAAGCCCAGATACTTGAAACACTGAAGTTCCTACAAAAAGACTTCAGTTAGGCGGAGACTAATTTTGTTCGCATTGTTAGTCCTTAATCATCTCATGACTTTGATTCTGCACACAACTGTTCGCAGCCTCCTTCTCTCACACAGTTTCCGTCAGACTTTCACAAGGAACCAAGCACTCAGCTCGCTCCCTACGCTGAAACATGTTCTGCTTCCACCATATATACTCAAAACAGCTCATACCAAATTCATAAACCTAATCCAGATCCTTGAATTCCCTGAACACATATTATCCTACGTAAGGTACTTATCTCAAACTTTTCTCACTGAAAAAAATATCTGGTGCACCCTCTATTCCTCGTTTAACTATACTATTCCTCACAAATCGCACAACCCGTTCTGTTTCTAATCATCTGCATTAGCACCATCCCGTACACCTTCCCTACCACACACAGCAAACCTTTTACCTTGAGTCGCTGCATTAATTTGATCTATTTTTTGCTCTTGTATAGAGGAATAATGCAAGCACTGCGCCCCTCAAATTGTTACCACACTCAACATAGATATTGTAACCTCATCAACTATGACTACCGTTCCATCATCCGCCTTCAGGCAGTCATTTGCAAATTCATCCACAAATATTTAACACCTCTACCGCCACCTGCACCTTTCCCTAGGTAATAATTACTACAATCTTTGCTCCTAAATCCGAAAAAACCGGGCGCCACTACAAACAGTCAACCTTTCTGACATTCTCAACATTAAAGAACTCATTAAAATAGTTAACCTAAGGCTCCCTTGCATCGCGACTCTTCAGCAACATCCGGCTGCTTAAATTTTTCTACATCTCCTCCTTCCCGGTCTTACCCCTTCCTCCCTCATCCTCTTCACCTATTTTCAGAAAGAATATGTACTCCCTCGACATTCTCGCACAACCGTATACAACACCTATCGTTCCTCTTACTTCTCTTCACCACACAATTCACCACTTTTATCTTGTAACTATAGTTGTCATAGGCCACAACCGACCTCGCCAACAACCACTTCTCACAAGCTCAAATCTTCTGATGCATCGCCATTTCACCACATCGTTCCACCGCTCTCAACACTACTCCTTCACCAGCCCACACGACGCATACCACACGCACTTCTCTTACATCTTATGACCGCATTTTGAACGCCTTACATTATTCCTCAACATTCCATAGGCCTTGCCTGCTCAAAATGCTTAATTCCTCCTTGAAACTCCTGCTGGAACTCCTCCATAATTCAATTCACTCACCTTCAATATCTCGCTTCCCTCTCCCATTCTAATGTTCCTTGTCTACACTTGCTCCACTCAACATCTTTTTTCACCATTAGATGATCAGACATTCCTTCATCTCACCTCTCAGCAACCGCCCATCCGACAGCCTTCCCATAACTCCCCTAGAAATGAACACATAATCCATCAACGTTCAATCCACCACTGACCGACGGGAAATCTAAATGTACTTCTCCGACACCAGCCTCACCACAAAGACTCCTACTTTTGCACTTAGGTCACCCAGTATCCCCACGCTGTATTGACTTGCAAAACTTCCAATTTACTCAAACTGATACAAAATTTCTTCCTAACCTCCTCACTCTACCCGCTACCCGGACCGTCAGCACTCACAGTAGACAATATTATTTCTCTACCTAAATTAATCTTTACTCACATCAATCTAGAGGACCCCTTCTTCCACACTTGACATTCGATCACTTTCCACGCCAATTTTGATTTCACCCCTGCGATCTGTCTCCTATCTGCCACGTCCAAACTACAAGCACGTACATTTAGCGCCTTTTACAATAGGTTTTGGATAGAAGTGAGCCTCTCCTCCTCCACTCGTGTTGCTTCATAAAGGAAGAAAATAACAAAGGAGGGGACCATCAGCCTATTCGCCGAGTCCATATCTGTCGCCTCTTATGACACGCAAGGGGTAAGGTTGCAGATATTCATATCCCTGCCACAGGGAAAAATATTCCTGGACTTCCTAATTTCCCAATACCCTGGCGAGTCGTTTTAGTCAGCCAAGATCACAAGGTCTTAGAATCCGCAATTCCGATAATCTAAGGCTATCAAAGAAACGACATCTTACTGTAATTGAAAACGTTTTGATGTCTGAGCGAGCAGTATTTGGTTGATCAGAGATCACGGATGGAAGAGTGATTAAGTTTGGAGCAATGCTTCACTATGGACTACAGACTTTATGTGTGAACTAGTGATGTGTATACACCAGAACTGGGGCCGATACCGATTTCAGTTTAAGTGCCGTTACCGATACCAAGTGGCCGAGTGATAAGTGCACCCAAGGCCGCCGTGGCCGAGTGGTTAGCGTATCCGACTGCAGTGTCAGCCTCTGGTGCTGCATGTCGCGAGTTCGAGCCTCGGCAGGGACACGGCGTTCTTGTGGAGGGAAAATTTGGCTCCTCCCCCCTCTGACTTTGCCTAAATTAGCCAACCCCCTAACTAGGGGAAACGGCTGTAAGTCTATACAGATACCAAGTATCGATACTCAGAAAATTGTGTTTGGTTAATGTTTTACTGTATGTTTTAAGCAATTGTTAATATTCATTCAATTGACTATGCATTGCAAACATTGACTGTGTAATTATTATTGACAATATTTTTCACAACTTGCAATCAAATTGGCTTCCAACTTTTAACAAATCCTTCGATAAACAGCTTTTGTAGTATCTGTTTCACTTCATTTACATGCAAAACTCTACTAACATCTATAAGATCATGACTATTAATTTATCGTCCATGTCAAATTCACAGTCAATCACACGGTAATACTACAATGATCGTGATTATCAATTTCTCGTCCATGTCCAATTCCCAGCCGCCTTGACGGTAATAGCACAATGATCGTGTATCTTAATATCTCGTCCATGTCAAATTCACAGCTGCCCAGACGATTATAATACAATGACCATTACTATTAATTTTTCGTCCACGTCAAATTCACAGCTGCATAGACGGTAATAATACATTGATCGTGACTATTAGTTTCTCGTCCAAGTCATATTCACAGCTGCCCAGATGAGAATAAAACAATGATCGTGACTATTAATTTCTTATTCATGTCAAATTTACAGCCTGGGTGCCCAGACGGTAATAATACAATGATCGTGACAATTAATTTCTCGTCTATGTTAAATTCACAGAAAACAAGACGGTAATAATACAATGACCGTTACTATTTATTTTTGGTCCACGTCAAATTCACAGCTGCATAGACGGTAATAATACATCGATCATGACATTTAGTTTCTCGTCCATGTCAAATTCACAGCCGCCCAGACGGTAATAATACAATGACCTTGAATAATAATTTCTCGTCCATGTCAAATTCACAGCCGCTTAGACGTTAATAATACAAAATCGTGCCTATTAATTTCATGTCCATGTCCAATTCACAGTCGCCAAGACGATAATGATACAATATTGGTGACTATTAATTTATCGTCCATGTCAATTAATAGTCGCTCAGACGGTAATGATACAATGATCTTGCCTCTTAATTTCTCGTCCATGTAAAATTCACAGCCGCCCCAACTGTAATAATACAATGATCGTGACTATCAATTTCTCGTCCATGTCAAACTCACATCCGCCCATATGGTAAGAATACATTGATTGTGACTAATAATTTCTCGCCCATGTCAAATTCCCAGCCGCCCAGACGGAAATAATACAATGATCGTTACTATGATTTTCTCGTTTCTGTCAAATTCACAGCCGCCCAGACGGTAATAATACAATGATCGTGATTTTTAATTTCTCGTCCATGTCAAATTCACAGTCGCCCAGATGGAAACAATACAATGATCGGGACTATTATTTTCTCGTCTATGTCAAATTCACAGCCGCCTAGACGGTAATAATACAATGATAGTGACTATCAATTTATCGTCCATGTCAAACTCGCAGCCGCATAGACGGTAATAATACAATAGTTGTGACAATTACTATCTCGTCCATGTCAAATTCACAGCCGCCTAGACGGTAATGGTACGATAATCGTGACTGTTAATTTCTCGACCATGTCAAATCCCGAGCCGCCCAGTCGGTATTAATTCAATGATCGTGAATATTAGATTATTGTCCATGTCAAATTCACAGTCGATCACACGGTATTACTACAATGATCGTGATTATTAATTTCACGTCCAAGTCAAATTTCAAGCTGCCCAGACGGTAATGATACAATGATCGTGACTTTTAATTTCTCGTTCATGTCAAATTCACAGCTGCCCGGACGGTAATAGTACAATGATCGTGCCTCCTAATTTCCCGTTCATGTCAAATTCAAAGCCGCCCAGACGGTAAAACTACAATGATCATGACTATTAATTTCTCATTCGTGTCCAATTCACAGCCGCCTAGACGGTAAAAATACGATGATCGTGACAATTGATTTCTCGTTCATGTCAAATTCCCAGCCGCCCAGACGTTAAAAAAATAATGCTCGTGACAATTGCTTTCTCGTCCATATCAAATCCTGAGTCGACCACACGATGAAAATACAATGATCGTGACTATTTATTTCTCGTCCATGACAAATTCACAGCCGCTCAGACGGTAATAATATAATGCTCGTCACTATTAATTTATCGTCCATGTCAAATTCACAGCCGCCCAAACATTAAATGTACAATGATCGTGACTATTAATTTTTCGTCCATGTCAAATTCACAACCGCCCAGACGGTGATAATACAATGATCAAACTACTAATTTATCGTTCAAGTCAAAATCACAGCCGCCCAGACTTTACTAATAAAATGATCGTGACGATTAATTTCTCGTCCATGTCAAATTCACAGCCGCCCAGACGGTAATAATCTAATGATCGTGACTATTAATTTTTCGTCAAAGTCAATTTAGAAGCGGCCCAGACGAAAACAATACAATGATCGTGACTATTCATTTCTCGTCAATGTTAAATTCACAGCCGTTCAGACGGTAATAATATAATGATCGTGACAACTAATTTCTCGTTCATGTCAAATTCACAGCCACCCAGACGGTAATAATACAATGATCATAACAATCAATTTCTCGTCCATGTTTACTTCACAGCCACCCAGACGAAAATAGCACAATGATCGTGGTTATTAGTTTCTCGTCCATGTCAAATTCACAGCCGCCCAGACGGTAATAATACGATGATCGTGACAATTAATTTCTCGTTTTTTTCCAATTCTCAACCGCCCGTACGGTAATAATGCAATGATCGTGACTATTAATTTCTCGTCCATGTCAAATTCAGAGTCGACCACACGATGAAAATACAATGATCATGACTATTTATTTCTAGTTCATGTAAAATTCACAGCCGCCCAGACGGTAACAATAAAATGATCCTGACTAATAATTTCTCGTCCCTGTCGAATTCACAGCCGACGAGACGGTAATAATAATATGATCGTGAGTATTAAATTCTTATCCTTGTCAAATTCACAGCCGCCCAGACGGTGATAATACAATGATCAAACTATTAAATTCTCATCCATGTCAAATTCACTGTCGCCCAGACGGTATTAATACAATGATCGTGACTATTCATTTCTCGTCCATGTCAAATTCAAAGCCGCCCAGACGGTAATAATACAATGACCGCGACTAATAATTTATCGTCCATGTCAAATTCACAGCCGCCCAGACGGTATTAATGCAATAATCGTGACTATTGATTTCTCGTCCATGTCAAATTCAAAGCCACCCAGACGGTAAAAATACAATGCTCGTGACTATTAATTCCTCGTCCATGTCATATTCACAGTCAACCAGACGATAATAATACAATGGTCGTGACTATTGATTTCTCGTTCATGTCAAATTCAGAGCCGCCCAGACGGTAATAATATAAGGACCGCGACTAATAATTTATCGTCAATTTCAAATTCCCAGCCGCCAAGACAGTAATTATACAATGATTGTGACAAAGAATTTCTCGTCCATGTCAAATTCACAGCCGCCCAGACGATAATAAAATAATGAACGTGACTACTAATTTCTCATCCATGTCAAATTCACAGTCGACAGACGATGATAATACAATGATCGTGACTATTAATTTTTGGTCCATGTCAAATTCATCGCCGCCCAGACGGTAAAACTACAATGATCGTGACTATTAATTTCTCGTCTGTTAAATTCACAGCTGTCCAGACGGTAATAGTACAATGATCGTGACAACTAATTTCTCGTCCATGTTAAATTCACAGCCGATCAGACGGTAATAATACAATGATCGTTTATCATTATTTTTCGTCCAAGTCAAATTCACAGCCGCATAGACGTTTATAATACAGTGATCGTGACTGTTAGTTTCACGTCCATGTCAAATTCACAGCCGCCCAGACGGTCATAAAAAAATGACTGTGAATAATAATTTCTTGTCCATGTCAGATTCACAGCCGCTCAGCCGGTATTAATACAATGATCGTGCCTATTAATTTTTTGTCCATGTCCAGATCACAGCCGCCAAGACGGAAATAATACAATCGTCGTTACTATCAATTTCTCGTCCATGTTAAATACACAGCTGCTCAGACGGTGAAAAAACAATGATCGTGCCTTTTAATTTCTCATCCATGTGAAATTCACAGCCGCATAGACGGTGATATATTGATGATCGTGTCTATTAATTTCTCGTCCATGTCAAATTCACAGCCGCTCAGACTGTATTAATACAATGACCGTGACTATTACTTTCTCATCCATGCCAAATTCACACTCGACCATACGATGATAATACAATGATCGTGACTATTAATTTCTTGTCCGTGTCAAATTCACAGCCGCCCAGACGGTAATAATACAATGATCGTGACTATTAATGTCTCGTTCATGTCAAATTCAATGCCGCATAGACGACAATAGAACAATGATCGTGACTATTAAATTCTCATCCATATCAAATTCATAGTCGCCCAGACGGTGATAATACAATGATCAAACTATTAAATTCTCATCCATGTCAAATTCACAGTCGCCCAGACGGTACTAATACAATGATCGTGACTATTAATTTCTCGTCCATGTCATGTTCCCAGTCGACCAGACGATTATAATACAATGATCGTGACTATTGATTTCTCGTCCATATCAATTTCAGAGCCGTCCAGACGGTAATAGTATAAGGACCGCGACTAATAATTTATCGTCAATTTCAAATTCCCAGCCGCCATTTCTCGTCTATGTCAAATTCATACCCGCCCAGCCGATAATAAAACAATGAACGTGACCACTTGTTTCTCATCCATGTCAAATTCACAGATGCCCGAACGGTAATAGTACAATGATCGTGAATATTAATTTCACTTCAAATCAAATTCACAGTCGTAAAATTCCGAGCCGCCCAGCGGCTCTCGTCCATGCCTATTACTTTCTTGTCCATGTCAGAATCCCAGCCGCGCAGACGGTAATAATACAATGATCGTGCCTTATTTCTCGTCCATGACAAAGTCACAGCCGCCCAGACGGTAATAATATAATGATCATGGTTATTAAGATCTCGTCCGTGTCAAATTCAAAGCCGCCGATACGGTAATAATGCAATGACCCTGACTTTTAGTTTCTCGTCCATGTCAAATTCACAGCCGCCCAGACAGTATCAAAACAATGATCGTGACTATTAATTTCTCGTTCATGTCAAATTCACAGCTGCCCGGACGGTAGTAATACAATGATCGTGACTACTAATTTCTCGTCCATGTCAAATTCACAGCCGCCAATACGGTAATAATACAATGACCGTGACAATTAATTTCTCGTCCATGTCATATTCACAGCCGCCCAGACGGTAATAATACAATGATCGTGACTATTAATTTCTCGTTAATTCCAAATTCACAGCCGCCAAGACGGTTATAATACAATGGTCGTGACTATCAATTTCTCGTCCATGCCAAATTTACAGTGACCAGACGGTAATAATACAATGATCGTGCCTAATGATTTTTCGTCCATGTCAAATTCACAGCCGCATAGATGGTAATAATACAGTGACCCTGACTATCAATTTCTCCTCCATGTCAAATTCATAGCCGCCCACACATAATAATACTATGATCGCGACTATTATTTTCTCGTCCATGTCAAATTCCCAGCCGCCAGGACGGAGATGAAAAAATGAGTGACAAATAATTTTCGTCCATGTCATATTCACAGTCGCCCAAACGGCAATAATACAATGATCGTAACTGTTAATTTATCGTTTATGTCAAATTCACAGCCGCTCAGACGGTTATAATACAATGATTGTGACTATTAATTTTTCATCCTTGTCAAATTCACAGGGACCAGACGGTAATAATACATTGATCGTGACTATTAATTTCTCATTCATGTCAAATTCACAGCCGCCTGGACGGTAATAATACAATGATCATGACTACTAATTTCTCGTCCATGTCAAATTCACAGCCGCCCATACGGTAACAATACAATGATCGTGACTATCAATTTCTCGTCCATGTCAAATACCCAGTTGCTCAGATGATAATAATACAATGATCGTATGTACTATTATCTTGTCCATGTCTAATTCACAGCCGCCCAGACGGGAACGATACAATGGTCGTGACTATTATTTT
>SDVV010040570.1:0-10521 GCA_016164225.1 Gammarus roeselii | reverse complement strand
ATGAAAGATTCAAATATCTAGCCATCCTATTTCCTTCACTAAAAGTATACCTTCATAAATAACATATATCCTAAATCCTTCACAAAATAACAAACATAGAGTCACTAATATATATCTACAGTATCAGAGAAGTACAGTGTCCGAGTCACTATCAAATAACAAACATCCTAAGCAATACATTCGATGAAAGATTCAAATATCTTACCATCCTAATTCCTACACAATTAACATATATCCTAATTCCTTCACTAAAAAAAAACATACATCCTAATTCTTTCACAAATAACATACATAGAGTCACAGCCACTTTTCCATTTGCGTTTTGCACAGCCACTTTTCCATTTGCGTTTTGCACAGCCACTTTTCCATTTGCGTTTTGCACAGATATACTCTACTGTTATGTGTGGTATGCAGTTATTGATATATACATATGAACCCTCCACATGGATGTATTTTACGTATTTTTTTTCAATATCAAACACCATGGACACACATGAACATTTTTGTACGCATTTACAGGGTCGTCAGCATCACTGTGTCGACACACGTGTCGACACATGTGTCGACACAATGCATATATACAGGGTCGTTAGCGTCACAGTGTCGACACATGTGTCGACACCAGGTAGGCATTTACATACATTTTGTGCAAAAGGATCACCGTACACTGCCAGATTCATTAATACCTACGCAACCTACCATATTTTTTCAATCGACTTTTCCTGCGTGCATTGATTTTTTATGTGTTTTAAGATTAATGCATAACAAATTTCTCCACATTTTTGATCAATCCTATGCAGTTTGAAAGACAAAGCCGATTCTGATTTAGTAAATCATCAAAAACCTAACCTGACGTTATGTACGGTCTTCAGATATTGGTTTATACGTATGAGCCCCCATTCCACACAATTATTTATAAAACTTGCACGTAATTATTTCTACTTCGTGATCAATCTCGAGTCATATATGTTATCAGAGAGGACAGATTTTCAATCTCAGATGGATTGAATGTTACAAGTAATCCATATTTGTCTCCATCATCTGGATCATTTACCTCGTGATAGGTTTATACCATCTTTTTCACGCCTTGAAACATATTTTTCTATCGCGTTCGACAAAAACGATGTTTTTTCTCCGTCTGACACATTGTATGCAATTCATCGCTCAACCTTTGAATTTTTAGGAAAATATAAACAATTAAATTTAGGATCTGCATAGTTTTATTGATTTTTCATCAGTATTAACAACAGATCTTGCTGGATTCATCAATGTTTATGCATTCATGTATCAACATGGTGCGTACATACAACCGTACCATCATCACTTTGTAGCAGTCTCCTCTCAAACTGCTTCATATGGTCCACCAAATCTTTGATATGAATACGGAAACCTGCTCCATCCTCGTATCTCCATAAATGTAGATCCCCGCATTTCCATAAATATTCTTCTTCTTCTTCTGTGCGAACTTTAATTATTCGAATCTTATCCAATTCAATGTACCTCCAATCTTTATCCGTAAGAAACTCCATCATACGCTTCAGATTTTCTTCACTCCCTAGATAGAATTTATTTTCCACTAACCCAACTTTCTTACATGTGTGGAAGTTTTCTGCTTGTGACATATCAGTTTCAAGATATACCTTCTTATTTTCTTTGAACTCTGTTACATACGACTAAAATGCTTCGAAATCAGTCGCCCAAATCCTGTTTTCTTCATTGTCCTTCCATATATAGATAATAGTTCCTGCTCTTGTGATTCTTGTTCTCCGCATCTGTAGATAATTGATATCTCCATTACTTGTCAATATATCCTCGAACCAAGCTAAATAATTTCCGGAGATTTTTTCATCCAACACGCGTAAACAAATTTTTGAGATGTGAACATCCATTTTTATTAATTCTGAGACGATACGCACGCCTCCGCTTATTCTCCACGTATCACTGACTCCATTTTCGGTGTGCAGATACCTTTTATATCTTGATTATATGTTACATCATGCAAAACATTAGGCCCATCTTCGCTAACTGTGGTCAACATGATCGTATGTATGTACGTGTATAGAGCTGTATACGTACGTGCATGTGTATATTCGAGCGTATGTACGTGTACATGTATTGTAAAAAAAAACATATAACAAAATTTAAATTTCAATACAATTTAAAAATTTCAAAAAGAAAAAAAAACGCCAGGACCTTTCTTTAGTAGCCAAGTTTTCACATTAATAACATGATTTGGCTTTGTCCGGGCGTCGATTTTTTTTTCTTTATGAAATTTTTAAATTGTATTTCAATTTGAACTTTGTTATATATGTACTTTTTTTTTCTTTACAATACATGTCGTTAGTGTTTACAATGTTATCAATAAAAAAGATATGAAAGAGGAAAGTGCCAAGGACTGGCTTTTGCGGTACACTTCGATTTTGCGTTCTGCCAGATGATTGTTTATTCTAATTCACTAGGTGTTTTTTGTCAGGAAGATACTTTTTTTAACCAACACTTGACAACGGAACTTATATACTCGATCGAACAGATCAACAACATCTCAGTGAAGCTTCCCCACTATCGAACTATCGTATTGCCTGCTGATATGATTGATCGATGTTGTTAGGTCGAGGGAGCTACAATGGCCTTGGACATAGTCCTTAAAAACATTGTTAGGGATGTTATCCCAGGCAGTGCTGCTGCTAGTATGAAATAAACCATAAATGATTATTTTTTTCATTTTGGTCAGCCGGGATGAAAATTGTCAGTTCAGGGATTGCATTCTCTAAATAATGTTCGAAGGGGATGCTATTGCTAATAAGGGAGCCCAACTTTTGCGCTACAAATATTTCAGTTCGCGCGCCCAGCGCCACTTCACTTCAGCTCCCTGTCATCGCCGGACACTGTCTTAACTGCTAAAAATCGTTCAGCACACGTGCTTTCCCGCTAAAAAATGTTTCAGCCCGCGCGCATTTGCGCCACTTCAACAACCGGACACTGTCATAACCGCTAAAAAAACGGCATTACGTACCCTAGAATATTACGTACGTTTGCCCCGCGGGTTAGAAACACGTACCTTTGCCCGCGAGTTAGAAAACATGAAAAGTTCCATTTTATCGATAACCAGTAAAATGATACGACTTGCGGCTGATATAACAGTGGCGGATATGACTGTGGCTGCTCAGAGTGAGGGATGCCGTGATTGTTCGTTGTAAAATAATGGTACCATAGTTAGGTAGTTGGAATAATTTGTGGCTGATATGACAGTTGACGGAGATGAAAGGGGCTTATCTGACGTAAGCTATACAAGAAGTTAGCGCCATTTATAACAACCCATTTTAGAAATAGGAAAATTATCCTGAGACATGCAGATAGTTCACCCACTGCCTGTGAAAGTATAAAAGCTAAAGCTATTGTACCTATCTGCTGGAAAGAAAGTGTGGGAATAATCGATTCATATACTATTGAAGAAATTATTAAAAGCATTTGAAATCGTTTGTGGGTTAGTGATGACTTCATCATTCATAATAATTCAATCCTATCCGGATTACTCTGCTTATTTCTTCCAAGAATGTTACAAATTATTTTTCCAACTTTCTGATATTTTCTTCAGAGGTTTCAATGAGATTTTGAATATAATGTACACGCAAAATTATTGTCAGTTCAGTGAACGCATTTTTGCATTGTTTGTAACCATCTCCACTAGTGATGGGATGTTTTATTGTTTCTACGGTACAGTTTGTCCTTGCTTCTTTAAGAGACAAGTAAACCTGGTGTCATTCCCCACATGTTAGCTTGTTTAATTTTCCTATCAACGGAAAATGCACCTCGAACCGCTCAATTAGACGCTACGGAACTCACTGAAAGCATCATTTCAGTTGACTGGGGAAAGTATTTCATTAAAGTCGTAAGCTCTCAGCGCTTCCCTAAAGTTTAGAATGTTTCGGTCTCAATACTTACGACAGATAATTGCAGTCGGCTTACGGTATTTGAGAATTCGGTGTCCGAATGAAAATGGGGTAATTGTCGCAATAATCTGATATGATAACTGAAATGATCACGTCAGCACAGCTGTTATGTATTAAAGTTGCAAATTCAGCAGCGGTGCGCGTTGGTTTATTAATTAATGGATGCTTACAAACCATATGAAGGAAATTATTGCTAAAGTCTGCTACTGAATTCAATCTATGCTACTGAAGCAGATATACAGTTGAAATCTCCTATAATCTGTGGAGATGAAATTTCTTCTCATGTTTCAGACGCTCTACAGAAAATCATGCATACTGTTATAACAAGGCAATCACAATAAATGACGATGAAAGTCTCACTTCCTGGCCTGATGAAAAAAAGTTCTGGTCTCTGCCTGTAATTGATACCTGAACAAAAAATTAGCAAAATATATTTCCTCAAGCAGTGGACAGTTTAATATGCATGGTGCCCATGTGCTATGGGAATATTTAGAAAACCCCTTTGCTTAAAACCCCTTGACTTTGAAAAAATACAAGCTTTCCATTGGGTAGCAGAGATTTTGAAATTTCATTAGAAAACTATCATTTGACCGTGAGTTAGCTCATCGTATTTTCAAAGGGATTTGAACGTTGTCAGTTCTGCTTCAGCGTCATGGAATCTCTCCCTTAGTGTGGGTTATTATGGGATTCCATTGACGTCGTCTGTACTGGAAACGAATGGGTGATATGCATGGGGACGATGGTGGATGTTGGATTCAGCTAAGCGTCTGTGTTTCGACCTCCCTGGGCGTCTGAGCTCCCACCTCTGGGCGTCTGAGCTCCCACTCCTGGGTGTCTGAGCTCCCACCCCTGGGCGTCTGAGTTCCCACCCCCATTCCCTTCAAGAATTAGCTTCAGAAATGCTATAGTTTTAATGGCATTTATGCGATACCGATTCATTATTTTTTTTAACCCTCGCTAGCTGACCAAATGTAGGTATTTGAATTTATATATGTGTGAAAAAAAATATTATTCCTTTGAATGGCACGGTTCTGAGAACCACTGATTATAATTACCAGTGCAGCCCTTCTACCACACAATTTCTCTAAAATTGTTCCCTCCGGACAGTCCGTAGTCCGTTTGATCAGCACTTGCCCGTACAACTTACCGACCACAGATAATAAACTGATGCCTCTTGAGTGACAGCACTCATGTTTATCTTAATCGCCCTTGTACAGCGGAACAATAGAAACACTGCGCCACACAATTGGCATCAAGCCTGCTACAAAACACAGATTCAGTCGCCCCACCACCTATTCGATAATCGTTACTCCACCTCTTTTCAGGCACTTCGTCGCAATGCCATCCAAACCGGGGGATTTCCATGCTCTCATCACCTCTACCGCTTCCTGCACCTCTTCCCTAGCAATGTCCGCAACAAGTCTCTCTCCAAACACCGGCATCCGTGAGCCCCACCCACAGCAACAATGTCAGCCTCTCTGTCATCCTCGACATTCAATAACTCATCAAAATACTCGGCTCACATTTTCCGTACAGCACCACTTTCCGTCAACAACTGGCCGTTTTCATCTTTCATCGCCTCCTCCTTTCCCGTCACCCCTTTTCTCACCCTCTTCACCAATTTCCTGAACATCTTTTTGTTCTCCTCAAAATTGTGGCCCAGATATCTACCCCACCTGGCATCAGCGGCCTTTTAGGCTCTCTTCACCACCTGCTTTACCTCTTTCCTCTTCTCTTTACACATATCATAAGACACCACCGACCTCGCTTGCATTCACTCCTCAAACACTTTTCTTTTCCGAGCCACCGCCAGTTTGAACTCGTCATTTCACTACTCGCATCTTTTCCTTCTGCACCCGTTCACATAGCTCAAACCTCACAATCTGTCGCCCATCTTAACAACGCATCTCTGAACGTCTCACATTCTTCCTCTTCATCTCGCAGGTCCTGCTATCTCACGTTGTTATATTCCTCCCTCGACACCCGGTGGAACTCCTTAGCTCTGTTTTCCCCATTCAGCTCACTCACGTTCACTTCCACTCTTCTTCCTCCTACTTTTTTCCCCTTCCACCTGTGTTCCACTCCTAGTCTTCCTTCCACCAGCAATGGTCAGACACACCTCTACCCATCCCCACTCAACACCCGCACATCCAACAGCTTTCCCACCAATATCCTTGAAATCAGCCCAAAATCCATCAGCGCTCTCTCCATCACTGCACCATGGGATACATACCCATGAGTACTTTTGGATATTTCATTTCTTGAAGAAGCTGTTTCCGACCACCCACTCCTGCACCATAAATATGGCAGCACTGCAGGAATAAACGTGAAGCCAACTCAAGCGCAGCTGACGTGCGACGCCGCTGGAATTAAGAGTTCAAGGTCATGTCAAATCTGATATTGAAAGGCATCAGGGTTCTCCTGCAATTGTGCATTCTACAGTGAACAGGAGGCTTTAGTTTATTACGGTTCTACTTGTCTCTCGTGTTAGACCTATTCTTCCCTATAGCTCTTCTGTGTGGAATGTTGGCTCTGAGGTTTCTTGCAGGCTGTAATCGTTAAAAGAACAAGCAACACATACGACTTCAATGAAACTGGAAGAATTCAAAGGAAAACCCCTTACAAATGTCCTGCACTGTGAATTTCTCCTGTTTCATTCAAGCTTCTATCATATCTTATATAACAACTTCTTTCTGATATTGAATTTGATGTACATAGTTGTTTGCTTTCACATTTATTTTGACCACAATTCTACGACAGCGTTGCAAAGTAAGAAAAATATTCACGATTCCCGTAGTTTATTTTGAAGGAGTGAATATGACGAGCAATTCGTTTGCATATGAAAACAATACCTAAATTGATCCGTATTAATTAAAAGAATTCTATACAATTTAACAAATGGGATGGAAAAAAAATAATATCAGTTTTAACGCGGATCATGGATTCAATTCAATGAGTCCTTGCTTGCATTCTTTTCAATTATCAATCTGAGACTAAATCTCCACTTCTAGTTCTTGGATATCTTCTAACGCCAACGTTAGGTCTTGCACAAGTAGCTTTGGTTGCCTTTACTCAAAAATGTACTGCTGAGAAACTGTAATTTAAAATTGAAATGGTATCGGTACCTGCATTGTCAAATAAAACTTTCCTCGTCAAAAAAAATGAGGACTCAAGGTATCTCACTTAGTAGCTATAATGACTACAAATAACGGATTTTGTCCGGTCTACGAAAATTTGCCCATAACATTTCTCCGGGGCATTGCATGCAACCTTGAGTCAGCAGGCGGAAGGCGGTCGGTCGGCGCGAAGGCGGTCGACGCGAAGGCGGGTGACGCGAAGGCTTGCGGCCTAGATTGGCAGTTTTTATAAATTTAACACTTGAATTGTTATTGTATTTTTATATTTATTGTATTTATACATATTTTTTCTTCTTTAGATGGTTGTGGTAGGGTATAATTAGTCACTAACTGTTGCTCCTTATATATATTTATTCGATTCTGGTATGAATAGTGTTATAGCAAGTTTTCTGGAAAAAAGTGGGGGGTGTAGGGATCCCATAGCAAAATTTTGGATGCGCTCTGGCAAATTAAGTGACATTGCTCCTACCTGTTCTTTGTCTTAACAGTAATTCCCGTGGCATGATTGATATGCTTGAGTGTATTTATCGTTATATATTTATGGATGGTTTATTGTTTCTATATATTTTTATCTATACATATATATGTTTGTATTCTTATCTATTTGGGGTATAATCGATTCATTCGATGGTTGATTGGTGGATTCGTAGCGGTTAGGGTTGAGATATTTTATCTGTTTTGTTCATTTATCACTATATATACTGTTAATAGGATTAGTGTGGTATGTATGTCAAATAACTCAATTTGCTGCCTTAGTGTGCGATCGACCGTTAATGGTACCAACCTGATATCGAATTGTAGGCAATGTTTTGTGTTTTCCATCTATTTATTTCATATTTATATAATATCTATATGAACAGTATGGATTATTAGTCAGGTAGTTGGCGAGTTGATGCTTGTATTTTGGCTTGATGCAATATCTGCACAGAGAATCTATCTAACCCATAATGCAATATCCAGGTTTTAACCAGATATATCGGTGTTCCAATGAACGCGGTGTTCCAATAGCGAGAGTACCTGAATGATATTGATTTATTTTAGGATAATATATTGTGTTATGTATTCTTAGTAACGATCGGTGGATTTATGTTGATTTGTATATGATTTTCAGAATATTTTAGATATGCATCTTTCATATAGCATACTATTTCATGCATAATTGGTAGGTTGTTGCATCAGTGTGGTATTTTATATGTATATATGGCATTCTGTTACGATTAGGCCGTGATTACTTTAGTTAAAGAGATGTTAATTTAACCCTGTTTTGGACTGAGTTGAGGCTAATTTCATCAGATTTTTGTATGTCCTATACCGTATTTGCGTAAAAGTATTCCACATCATTTATTATAGGATTCAGTTATGTTGCTCACATGTCTTGGTATCTTATCCACATTAATTGTTTGTTTGGTTACATGTTGGTTTTTTCTCGTTCATCACGGTTTTTAATGTATGTTTTTGGTATGGTAGAGAATTAATCTTCTTGCTTCGGTATGTCTAGAGCGTTTTGGTATGGGTCTTTCAATTTTGTATGTTCACTGTACCGTTTCCATCTTCGATGCAATGTATTGGGTATTTTTATACAATTTTAGGATATATTACGTTCGTATCTGCAATGTAGAACACTATTTCAGGTATTATTTAGTTACAAGCTGTTTATTTTTATTGTTTTATGTATCTTCTTACATCCTGATACGATGTTTGACGTGCATGTCATAGATATAGAAGATCCCATTTGTTACAAACTTGGTCTTGCTGTTAGAGTATTGTATGTTTATTGTAGGACCATTCTTCAATATTTAGGAAAAGTTAGAGGACACCCATAGGCAAAAGCTCGTTCTGTTTTGCTTATTTGTGTAAGTAGACCGATTTACTATGATTGATACCCTTAGAGTATTACAATTTTAATGTCAATTAGGGCAGAGTAGAGCATCTTATTTTGCTAGTTTGTATAGTTATTATTATTATATGATTTTTCCACGATAATCATAGGAATGTATGTTTAAGAGGTTTAGATCCGTACTGCATCTCTGTGGAATTCCGTAATTGAACCCTAGCAAGCGCATAGTTAACCGTTTTAGAAGACGATTTACTGGATGGTGGGGGTCCTGGTGTAGAGGTGGTTTACACTCTTTGGCGGTCATTTGGACTTCGTCCAAGTTCAACGTTATTTTGAAAGTTGTGGACGTCGGTCTCAAGTTCCGTGGGTTTGTTAGAGAGGTTATCCGTCAAGCTGCTACTCGTTGTAGTGATTTACTTAAGTCATCAGTGAACAGAAGCCCATCTTATAATGGTCACACTCTTTGAGACTCATGTCAGCCCCATTCTTGACCACTGTACACGTGAATAGCTTCTTGGTTATGTCCAGGATGTGACTTTGCTCGACGTTGTTCAGAGATGATGGGTTAAACAGATGCAAGGTATGTGAGAAGTATTGTATCGTGTCTGGGTGTTACCTCTAAATTTGTTTTATATCAAGGGTAGATTGCCGAGAAGTGACCTAGTAAAACATTATTAAGTTCGTTGTTACGATACAGTGGTGCTTGGGTTTTGTCCTGCTAAAGGCATGGCATAAGTTAGGTCTGGGAATTTGTTTTAGATTTGAACAGGTATCGTAGTAAAACTAAGATTACTCGCATTAACTCAGTGTTAAATGTCAAATATTTTTGGTATGGCTTATATGTTAGTATATGTTCTTGGTCATGAACCAGATCACATGGGATATTTGAGTAGGATTTATCATTTGGGTGCGGTAGGATACACCGTATATAATAGTTAATCATTGTCGGTTAGGGTAGAGTAGAGAATCTTATATAGCTATTGTATAGTTGTTGTTGTAGGTTTTGGATTTGTTATCATAGGAATATATCTGTATTTGATATAAATTCGCTTAACTTAATAGAATATTGGGGTATAAAATACGCTTAATTGGATGTAATGATCCAAAATTTGGTACGTTTTACCTCTCGACATTGGATTTGGGGCCGTGTCCGTGTAGTTTTGGAAAGCTAATCTACCGTATTTGTGTAGAGTTGGTGTTAAAATTTCTTCAATCATTTAATGTACATCTCAATTATGCTACCCAGTCGTATGTCTTTACTAGATGTTTATTACCGCATGTCTCACTTTTATAATAGGTTGTAAGACGTTTGCAGTTTATACACTTAGAAGTTATTGATTAATTCTGGCTTTGTTATGAGATTGCATTCCAGTTCAGAATATCTGTCTTATTTTGAGCATTCACAATATCCACTGTAGCATTTTTTCACTAATGGTGTGTGATAATGCCCGTAAACCCATTTCTTCCTAACCTAATTCAGCCAAAAAAAAATCCCCGTTTTCATACTTATGTTAGGTATTTCTTCATTGTTTTAAGCTTTATTCTTATCAAATCTATCCACTTGACTCTGTAGTTTTAGCTATCTATAGCATATTGT